>CM060261.1:33916012-34116012 GCA_030684275.1 Acipenser oxyrinchus oxyrinchus
TTGAGGAGACCTGGTTTTGGTTATGCTTGGGTTGGCTGAGTTTTGAAGATACTGGGTAGTGTTTGCTGTCTCTCTCAGCTTCACTGCACTATACCATTTTGTGTCTCCTCTTTTCTTAAAAAACAAACAGAAAATGAAAGGCAGTAGATGTGAAAGTAGAGCACCATGTCAGTGCACCCACACACCGAGACTGGGCAGAGTTAGTGTATGTAAATCTTTCAATTAATTAGCTTCATCATGACTTCACCCATGCGTGTTTTACAGAAAACACAACCAGATTCGTAATTGCTCAATTATCTTCTCTGTGTAGCCTACATACCTGTGTGTCTATTAATAAGTGTTTTACCAACAAGCATACATTAATAATGTAAAACACGAATGTCAAATTAATTAAACAATACATGCACAGCAAAACGTGACCTTTACCAACCACTTTTTATTAAAGAGCTCGCCTATGTATAAACTAGAACATTTAATAAAATAAATATATATTTAACAAGTTCATCCACGTTTTTTAATGAGTAAATTCATATCCATGTAAAGTCATGTAAGCGATATGGGAAAGGATCTTCGGTAAATTAGCGTATCAGACATCATTGTGCATTATTGGTGGCCAGTGTGAAAGAAACTAAATACCTGAGCTGTTGACAGCCATAAAATAGGCTGATTACGGAGGCCTAAACTGTTGTATATTCAAATTACACATGTGAGGACATTTGAAGTAGCCGTAATTCTAAGTGACCGACACACACATTTTTAAAATTGGAAATAACGCACCATGTGTAAACGTATTCTTTCCCTCCTCTACGACACAAGATCCACTTTCTCAATAAAGAAACAAAATCCATGTTATAAACAACTAGCCTGGCATATATCTACAAATACACTAAAATGACTATATCATCACTTAAGAACAATTACAGACAATCATACTGAACGCACAACTTGATTACTGTGCTATAACCTTTCTTAAATAAATATTACAGTTACACAAATTAACCCCACCGTTTTGAAGTAACTTCTTATTGAAATAAATGAAAGAAACAAAGAGGGAGAGAGAGAGAGAGTCCTATATATGCGAATCTCTGTCTGGAAGTAAACGTGATGTTTAAGTGACAGTTTGTGAAGCCAAAGTGACGGTCTCAACTCCGGGAGGGATGGGAAAGAAAATGCATAATTATGCCATTTAGCTTGTTGATGTGCCGCAATCACGACTATCACACATTCAGCCTGATTAAAAATAGAATCCCCCAGATCTGTATGCCTGAAAAATAGAGGACATTAGAGCAGAGAATTACACAAAGCCCTGGGGAGTATTTCAGCTGGAGTGCAAAAAGTAAACTATGGAGATTGATGATGGAACCCTTTATTGTGAGAAAATCCTTTTCAAATGAGTTCTAAGCGAGGCATTAAGCTCTCCATTAAACACTGCCTGCTATCGTGCATTGGCCTCTTATTCCTCCTCCTCCTCCTTAATAATAATAATAATAATAATAATAATAATAATAATAATAATAATAATAATAATAATAATAATAATAATAATAATACTTTAAAAATCCACATCTGATAGCAACGATAAAGAATTGAAACGTATAAGCAACATCGTGTTTTATAAATTTAATAAAATACGCCCACTGTTGAAAAATATACCGTATTTTGTTGCTGCAATTAAGAATTGGTTCCCCGTATAACTATTTAAAAATGTACCATTGTACATGACTACAGCATTTAAAATATGTTTTTATAAAGTAAAATCAATTACGATTTCTTTGTCTCTGTATGTGTGAGTATTTTAAAGCAAAATTCTAAAAGCAAAAATGGGAAAATATAGATTTTTTTCAGTGATCTATAAAGTATAATATTTTACAGCAATGCAATGCAAATATGGTTATGCGGATTTGAAATAATAATACATAAATACAGACAGACAGAAAGAAAGAAAGCAAACCAATGTGGAGAATTTTAAACTGTGTAATCATTGCACTGGGTAGTAAACTTGTGGAGAAACTCAGTGCAGTGTTGGATTGGGATTTCACACTGAACCTGGTGTTTTTAATAATATACTGAATGCTGCACTTTATAATGCAACCTCGTTAGTAAAAAAAAAAAATGAAAAAAACTCCTTTCAATCGGCTTATACATTGTTTTATAGGTGATAAATAGTAAAAAACAAAAAACAAAAAAAAAAACACTGAATCATCAAAATTTTATAAATATGTATTACATGCATCGTGCGTAGACACGTTTGCAAACCAGGTGAATTCTCGTTACTGTTCCTGCTGGGATATTCTCTCTCCCCCCATACACATGAATCCTTTTTGACATCGGATTAATGAAACCCTGAAACTAAGAACAAGTGTGACACCTACCTGTGAGTGGGAAGGTTTGCACACAGCCCGCGAGCTGGTTGGCTGCCAGTACTGGCTGTTGCATTTGAACAAACACACAAAGCCGTCCATCGAAGCCTAAGCTGTACCATGGTTATATGAAAGCTAATTACAATAGGAATTAACAAAATATGAGATAGAAATGAAAAATACAATAAAATACCGGATACAGTCCATTTACTGTGTGTGTGTGTGCGCGCGCGTGTGCGTGTGCGTGTACGTGTGCGTGTGTGTGTGTCTACACCGTTGCCTCGCCTTGCTAATAGTAATGAGGGCTAAATTTGGCATAAAATCGAACTCATTAGTAAAGTTCGCCATCTGATTGCTTTGCATAAAACACGACACTGATTGGATGTAATTAGGTTAAGAGATTGCAGTGTTTGCTGGTATTATTATATCAATTTCCAACTGATGTTAATGCGTCTGACACCTTTTCGTTTTTTAAGAAGAAGAAGAAGAAGAAGAAGAAGAAGAAGAAGAAGAAGAAGAAGAAGAAGAAGAAGAACTGTATTTTGTCTCAATATTAAAAAGCACGACGCCTCCAGTGGGTTAATCGTCGTTGAGATTCTTTCAACACCTGTTTTGTTAAACGTTTGTAACAACACCAGAGTTGTTAAACGTCTCTTTAATAAATGTGTGTGTGTGTGTGTGTGTGTGTGTGTGTGTGTGTGTGTGTGTATATATATATATATATATATATATATATATATATATATATATATATATATATATATAAACAACATTGATACCTGTACAAGGGTATTTTTTCCATAATTTACTTCAAAGAATCATATTGTCCATTTTAAATACAAAATGCTACATTAAATATACATATTAGTTTTAATACAAATTCTCTTTTGCGGCTGCGGTTAAAACAGTTCTTTAGATGATAAGACATCGTTCGGATTAATCGGATACACAAACTATAATCTGTGAATAAGCATTTATTTTCTCCCTCGCTGAAAATATTTGTTTGCCAACACAAAATAATAAATTAAAAATTGTCCACGTGATCGGAGAGGAAGCCAGTATTAAATGTTTGACATACCTTTCTTCAGATCATAAGGTGAGTCTTTACAAAGATCTACCTGCGTTTGGCTCCTGAATTTAGTTTCTTTTACCAGAGCCTCGGCTCTACTCAGTACAGCCTGGTTTAATCCATTGAAATGTGTCGCAGATGCCGAGTTCGCTCCGTGGTGACTGTGAAGGTGTCCGAAAGTGCTGTAGTTCGTGTACCCTGTATAAAAAGGAGAGGCGTAATAAATTGGCCGGGAAAGGACAGCACTGTTCGGGAAAGTGCACTGCTGCGAGGGGGACCGGGAAGGAGACGAGGCTCTTCCCGCGATTACACTGCATTGACCCGGGCCTGAGGGGTGTGACGACTCGTTACTTTCCTTAGACTTGTCCGAAGATGTGGCGATCTCAGCAAGAGACCAAAGTTTGGGTTTGGGAACAGTCGGCGGTGAATGAATCACAGACGTAGCGTTTGCTGTATTTGACGCCGCGTTTGATGAATGCACCGTTTCTGTTTGGTTTTCCTGCACAATGATCTCAGAAGCATGTCGAGGCACAGTTGGGGGGGTCGAGGTTGTTGCTTTGGGGGAGTCGGGGAGAATGCCAATTCTGTCTTCTTGGTCTTTTAGTTCCGAATCAGACAAAACGGGGCCAGTTTCTTTAACATGAAGTTCTTCCTTAAATATGTCGCAAGCGATGTCCCCCGAGGCCATCTTCGGGTCTCCTATAATTTGTTAAAAAAAAAAAAGTTTAAATACATTGGTACTTACTGATGTAGCCTGCTGTGTAATACTATACACATATGATTGCAGTTTCAAGTGCGTGGAACCATGAATCGGGCTTCGCAAATGTTTTAAAAGTGAGAAAAAAGCCTGCTGTTCCAGTGCAATTCAATAAAAATGCATGGCATTTGCATTATCGAATGTGCACAGCAGCACGCTTTTAATTTGTGTTTTTAAAAAAAAATCTCACTCTGTGTTATTTAATTCTGGGTTTATTTATTGATTAGATTTAAATCCCATTTCCTGTAAATATTATTTTACAGTGATAAATCAGATGAAAACCAGACTAGACAGCCTGATTATTATTTAAAGCAATTGTTGCATTATAAATAATGCACCACCATTAACCAGCAATGATTTGCGCGCTATGATTGGAAACGACTTGAATGAAAATTGCATTAATTTTACTGACCGCCCGCCTCAGTGTCGGTCGACGAGTCCCCCTTCTCTATAGGCTTATGTGGTTCATCGTCGTCGTTTTTCTCCAGGTCAATATTTTCCTCCTCTTCCTCGTCTTCACTCCTGTTTCTTGGGGTCCAGGTCATTTTGTTTTCCTTTTTCAGCCTCCTCCTGGCGTTGGCGAACCAGGTGGACACTTGGGTCAGAGTCATTTTGGTGATGATGGCCAGCATGATCTTCTCCCCTTTGGTGGGGTAAGGGTTTTTCCTATGCTCGCCGAGCCAGGCCTTAAGCGTGGCAGTGGCATCTCTGGTGGCATTTTTCCGGTAAGCGGGGTCTCCGTAGGGGTAAGAGCCCAAAGGTGCGTAAGGATGGTATCCCATAGAACCAGCCATCCCTGCCGTATGGTCGTAGGGAGAACCCTGAGAAAAAGACAAGAGAAGCAGACCGAACACAGTGAACAAGTGTGGAAAAGAGGAACACATTAAAACAACTGCACGCTCAAAAAAGAAATAATAATGGGTTGAAAAATACCCCCATCTCAATACGACCCCCATCTCAATACTACCCCTCTGTCAGTGTTTCCTTTTGCTTTTTTCATAATTGTAAAATAAAACATTAAAGGGTGTAAAAGTGTGCAAAAAATGTCCCAGATGTATTTTGACTTGTAAAATAATCCTTGAACACATTTAAATGCGCGCTGGTTGTTTTTCAGCTTCTGGTGCCAAATGTCTCAATAAACTCATATTGTAAAATGTAAACCAGCAGCAGCCTGCAGCTACAATCAAGCTTGCAGCTATAATCATACACATAGATATCTTAGAATACTTACAACAAAGAAAGGGATCCATTCTACAGACCCGCATATCTTAAACACACAGACTTGAGAGTACATTTTAACACACTGCTTATTTTAGATTCTACACAAATGCAACAATTAAAAAAAAAAGTTTATGAAAAGAGAACAAAATAGGAACTCGGTAACTACCAGCTAAACCCCAATGAAGTGGAAAAACCGAAGCAACGCACTTTGACGAGTGTGTGTGAGAGAGAGCATAAACCGCTGCTTACACAATTATTACAACGTGTTTTCATATTCATATTTTATATATACAGGGTATATTCCATTTATGTATTGTGCCATATCGCAGGTTGTAATGTACGCTAATGCAATAAGAAATGATAACGCTGATAATTACAATGCTGCCTACAGTGTAAATACAATCTGTTTAATTATCGACAAATCGTCAACTGCTTTACAGAATCTATCCTTGCAAATATACAGTACCGCCCCATGAAAACATGTTGCTTGAGATGAACAATACCACAAAGAAATGAAAACATTATTTTTGTCATCATTACAATAAAAAACAATAGTATTGATTTGAAAGTTTTTGACCAAAGCAACTGCATGCATTGGTTTCGGGGTTTTGCACAGAGCAATACAGAACAGAAACTCACTCACCACGTACGAAGTAAATGTAGCAGCTGCTGCCGCCTGGTCCGCGGTGTACTGGAGATGAGAGTTGTAACCTGGGGAAGGGTTTGTAAACGCGGCGGATCCGGCGTACGGAGCAAACGCAGATCCCGAAGAAGATCTTCCAAGTTCTTCAGTCCTGGGTCCAGAAATCACACTCGCACTGTAAGCCGGGCACGGATAGAGAGCTAAAGAAGCTGCTGGCTGGTACAGGTAACCCTGAGGATACGACATGGCTGAGCACCCGAAAACAAGCCACGTATTTGTGTGCTTTCTTTTTATTCACTCGTGCACTTCTGATCTGAATTCATAGAGACCAGCAGCGGATCGTGCCTGTTTTTTTTAATGTATTTATTTAATATTTGTTTTTGGAGGGGGTTGCTGTCAGCTTGCATCAGCTTCGCGACCAGTGCTTACTCGCTCCGTGGTTTCTTTCTTTTGGGGGGTTGCTCTCTCTCTCTCTCTCTCCCTCTCTGTCTCTCTATCAGGCAGAAGAAGTTTTTTTGCCTTCGGATTGTGGGGCTTTGCTTTGGGAAAATGTCCTACCAAGATGCTAAGTTGGAAATTGAGGATTCTGACGCCCTCTACGTATTCCACGCTCCTCCTTCTCCAGGGGTGTTGTCAGTGGAAGAAATGGCAGGATCCTGCTGGATATTTCTCTCTCTCTCTCTCTCTCTCTCTCTCTCTCTCTCTCTCTCTCTCTCTCTCTCTCTCTCTCTCTCTCTCTCTCTCTCTCTCTCTCACTCCCTCACTCCCTCTCCCTCTCCTATTCTCCCGCTATCCTTCTCTAACAAGGCTCGCTGCATAGCTCAAGTGCGCCGGCCCCTGGATGGCAATCTCGTACAAGCCTTCTAGATCAAGTCGAACTTTCTTCATTTAAATACTTCCAGCCGTCACTTTGTCCATATGATTTAGTAGGGGCAATGGTGTCTGCCACGGGAGACTTAACAATCAATTTATCTCAAGTAAAAATACAGTATTTTGTATTGCTTGATATATGTATGTTTATTATTATTATTATTATTATTATTATTATTATTATTATTATTATTATTATTATTATTATTATTATTGTTGTTGTTGTTGTTGTTGTTGTTGAAATGTTTACTGTACATAATATCATATTTGTAATATGTAATTTCTCTATTTTTTTTTTTAATACAGCAGAAAGCGTTTGAATGTCTGTCTTTTAATCACGTTTTCCTTGTACCTATGATTTGCAATGAACAAAACAAACTTTAAATACAAAATACAACATTAGCGTGCGTTATGACGTAGCTAGCTTAATTATTTGCGGGTGTGGGGGTGAACAAATTTAAACCTATTGAGTGTAAAAGTGGCAGTAATTTTGGTTTAAACCGTTTTGGACTTTTGTATATATCATTACAACAACAACAACAACAACAACAACAACAACAACAATAATAATAATAATAATAATAATAATAATAATAATAATAATTATTATTATTATTATTATTATTATTATTATTATTATTTTAGGTTGTTATTTTATAACTGAACTGCACTGTTGTGTTATCTCTTTTTTATTATTATTATTAGTATTTAATCACCATTTTAAAGACGCGTCGTTAGTCAAAACTAAAGCAGATGCCGCTTGACGGAAAGTGCCTGTTTAGAGCGGATCTGAGAGTAAACGAGCAAGGTATTCCTGTCCTAAAACTCACAAAGAGAAGGAGAAAACGCAGATTAAAAGCGTGTGAAGTGGGATAAATCCGCGCGGGTCAGGGGATGTAATCTTATTTGATTCCAGCAGATCTATTTCCCGACACGATCATATCCCAATGTACTTAATTCACCCCGTCTGCTTAGCGGCTATACTCGTTATCTGAGCAGGGCGGCTGCAGTGCTCCGCAGAAGCAATGACTTCTTAATATACCCATCTACTATTCCATGAAACCAACCAGCAACTGTAATGCATTTAATTTATTAAATCGTTATTTTCCATCTTGGTTTAAAATAGAATGTAAACGGAGCTATTTACAATGTACACGCGCCGATTTTAAACACGCACGCACACACACAGGCACAGACACAGACACGCACACGCACACGCACACGCACACGCACACGCACGCACACACACACACACACACACACACACACACACACACACACTGTACAATGTTGTTTGTTTAACTTGGATGGCTCCACTAGCTTTTTTATTTAATGTAATGTAATTTCATTATATATAATGCTTTATTTTTCATGCAGTCTCTATTTTACTAAACGGTTGCAATCTTTTAAGAATAAATATAACTGGCATAGGGACTATCCTTAAAATCCGTAATACATAGGTTTAATATGCTTATAATATAACCTATATGCCATATAGCCAATCATAATAAAATAGTCATTCTCAAAGAAATCACTTACCTATGTGCAATAACAATTAATAATATAACCTTAACTACACTTGCACTGGACTAATTCTGCATGTTATAACGGAAACATTCATCATTTGTTACTATTCCGTAGTGCGAGGAGGAGTACTTATTACTTCTGCTAAAGGCTAACGGCAGCAATGCTGTCTTGCCTTTTTATAAAGCAGACAATTGGAATCTACAGTGAGCCGAAAGAGATCGCTGCAGGCGCAAAGAAGCGACGTCGCTCTAGTGTGGCCTCGTCACGTGTTGCTTTGATCGACTAGGCCGTGCAGAAAGAACTCCAAGGTAAGGGTTGCAGTTAAGTCTATAGACTATAGTCATTGGCGACTGGCTATGCACCCTTTGCATGTGATTTATTTTTTCTCATGCTTATTTGTGTTTAATAAGTGGCATCAGCTGTCATTTATTGTTAAGAAATGCTCATCTTTAGCTTTCTTTCTTTCTTTCTTTTTTAGATCTGACAGAGCTAAAATGGCAGGTAAATATTTAATAGTTTATGTTATCTCTTTTTTATTGATAGCTTGCTTAAATATAGGCTAACCTAAATACATTGTTTTTATTATTATAAGCAGTAATAGTGCTAATACACTAGCCTATAAACCCACAATAAATGAGTAGCCTAATGAAAGAAAGAAAGAAAGAAAGAAACATAAATTTCAGTTTGAATTTTATAATTCCACTAAGGTTTTGAATCGATAAGGCTACAGAACCCAGGCTTCAATATTAACATTATGATTGGCTAACGTGGTTGTCAAGGTTACCGGAAGCCCAGCGAGCCGGCGGTCTGGATGTGTGACGTCATCATTCATTGATGGAATGCTTTCACGGCAATAATGACTTCCCTGAGTCCAATGGAGCTGGATAGGGAGTTTATTATTATTATTATTATTATTATTATTATTATTATTATTATTATTATTATTATTATTATTATTATTTACTGTATTAGAAGAAAGAGGAGGCACATACCGGGACCTGTTAAATATTTGAAAGCCGCTTTTGTATCACCCAGATCAAGGGATAAGAGGTAAGTAACGACTTTATTGTTTCTAAAAACTGCGCACCTGAACCATTTAAGCAGGTTCATATACGCGCGGCTATCGGTATCGCACATGGATCACCTGTACTGCGGCTGTGGAGTGAATTTACAAGGTTTGAAAATGAAACTTCAAAAACCATGTAAGTAGTTTTTTTTCTGCTTATGCTGCTGTTCCATGCTGACAATAGAAATTAAAACGCACGATATACTGTAGACTGCACAGATACATAACGTTTAAGAAAATGCGCACTGTGCTTCAAATCATAAATAATACAGACTAATGCTACTCGCTTTGTTATACATTTTGCAGTTTAATATTATACCGGTTACAACAAATTATGCTGATGGTAAATGTTTATTATTACTGATTGTTATTAATTGCATATAAATAAAACGATACAATTAATAAACGGTTAATACATGTATTTTTTTTAAGTACACCAACATCAGGTACGGAAGCACGGGTTATAAAGTGTTCAGAAACGTGGCACTAAATGCGTGCGGGAGAAAAGGCGTAATGTAATTTGGATTTGCAGACTGTTATTAGCAAGCATTGCCCATTGTAATTAGTGCATAAATACAGAGGTCGTGTAACCAAAAGTTACTGTATAGCAAGCGTTCATAGCCAGTCTGTGCTGCCGGTACAAGAGTACATTGGTAAGGGGCTCATTATATATACAAATACATACACCAGTTTCCAGCCATTCATATGGATTGTAGCATTTCGAAGTCTTGTGTCCTAACTCGATTAGTTAGTAGACGGCACACATTTGCTTTGATGTGTTCGCTCAGGGGTTTTGCCACTTGGCAGTCAATTGACATTCTAAATAGTTCGGCTTCTAATGCCGCGGGGATATCTTCTGCAAATAATGAATGGCATTTATTTTATTTTTTTTAATTAAATAAGATAAATAAAATAGCGTGCGGTATGTTGAAGTGTGATAATTGTATGTTATTTTGTACAACGTGAATATTTATATTTTATTCTAGTCACCTTAATAATTTTATAAACAGATTATTTAAAATAAAATGTAATTGTTGTGTACAATCATACACACGCAGACACACACACACACACACACACACATATATATATATATATATATATATATATATATATATATATATATATATATATATATATATATATATTCATATGATAGTGTATATATATATATATATATATATATATATATATATATATATATATATATATATATATATATATATATTATATACTTTGTTTTAGAATAGCAAGTTCCAAAACTGTTCAATTACTAAGTTATCCCATTAACTGTAAAGCAGCTATTCCGTTTTTCTGTACTGTATTAAATCACTTATTTAAAATTCTTATTATAAATCCAAATCTTAATTTAATGTCCACAATTTTATCACAAATAATAACAATAATAATATAAAAATATATGTACATCCTCTGTATGTCAATGTGTGTGTGTGTGTGTGTGTGTGTATTACTGTGTTACTTGCTTAACTAGAAGTATAAAAACCTACCATTATTGAAATCCTTCATATTTTCTGTTGCTCTAGATCATCATAGGGAACTTTTTGAGTGTCTCTCCTTTTCAGCGTGGCCAGCATTGTGAAAGTTGAGGTAAGTAAGCCAGCGTATCAATAAATCAGTGTTCTCTTGAGTACCTCAGGTAAGAAACCAGAACAAGTTTACAGTGTTACAGGCTGAACCAGCCTGACTGTAAGTGATACTTCAGTACCCATATGAGACAAACTACTCAAAAAAAAACAACACATTTACAGCTCTCCCAAACGTGTGTTTTGTGCACCAGCCTAATGAACACTGAACAGATAAACACCCCTGTAGGAAGCAGTTAGCCTTTCTCAATCTAATTCTGTGCTTGTCACATTCATTCCTTGTCAAATTTGAAACTAATTTCTCCAGTATATTGCCCTCCTTATGCTTTGCTCCTGCATTTGTGGTTCAGGTGTCTGCAATGTGTCGGTGAGAAAAAATTGTATACACATAAAAGCCAGATGAAAATAAATAAATACACTAGTTTTTGGTGTGTGCACATATATATATATATATATATATATATATATATATATATATATATATATATATATATATATATATATATATATATAACCCTGTAATATTGTTTATTTGATATTGCATATTTTTCATATCCTTTACATATATAGAAAGTGTTATAAATCAACCACAACACAAATTGCATCCGATCAGCATTACATAAAACATATATCACACTGGGCTTGTGCAGATATTTTTTTCGTCAGTAGTACTTTATAATTCTGCAGTGTAAGTAAGCTTAGATGAACCGTACATAATGTTGTAGTTTCCTATGGTGGCCTCCTGTTGTTCACTGCATCAGGCAATAAATCTTGTTTTAGCCTTGTAAATGTAAACAGGGTGAAGTGTATTATCAATGTTCTCTTCTTCTAAGGTTAACATGGCTTTAGTGCACAGTTTGTTTTTCAGTGCAAGGCTTTTTATGGCGCTGTTGAATAAAGAAGTTGAAACTGTGTGGCCCTTGAGGAATCATACAGATTATTGGATTATATTGACTGTGGGACGTTAACTTGTACTAAAATGTTTTTTGGGTTTTGCAAAGCTTAGACATCTACTGAACCAGATCCAGACTTCTTTGATCTGATGTGGTCTCTGGAGATCATGGAGAGGAGGGGGGAGGGGTGGTGTTCTTTAGATTGACAAGACTTCTGAGTTCTGTTGCAAGGAGACATGCCTTTCTGTATGTATTGGTGATTTGTACGGAAAACAGCCAGGCCATTGTTATTTTTTTTAAAAATCACAGGCTATGATAATACATCTGATATTGAAAGAGTTTGTACTGTGCATTTTATACATTTAGGAGCAGTGAATATTTAGTACCACTTTTTATTGTAAAACTGAATTCCTAAAGGGTACTGTACGTTCTCAGTTTTTTTTTTCTTTTTTTGTTTGCGTCTGTGGAAGGTTCCAGAGGCAGAGGAAGGTTCTGTCATGAGGTCTTGCAGGGAATTCCAGCAATTATTATTATTATTATTATTATTATTATTATTATTATTATTATTATTATTATTATTATTATTTATTTATTTCTTAACAGATGCCCTTATCCAGGGCGACTTACAGTTATTACAAAATATCACAATACAAAGCACCACTTCACAAATATCACAGTACAGAAAATCACATTACAGAAAATCACATTACAGAATATCACATTACAGTTAAGAGCAGTTATAAAGTACAATAAAACCAGTAGAAAATAAGATCAAATTCAAATAAGAGCAAAGTAAAGAATACAGTAAATAATTACTTTTAAGAGTGAGTTCGACTAAGAGCAGTTAACTTATTGTAAAAAATATTTGCTTATGAGTAAAGTCCATTAAGAGCACATAGTAAGTATGATAAATGGATAAGAACAATTTCAAATAAGAGCAGTTACCAAAAACGTGAATATGGGTATCTATAAGAGTAAAATCAAGTATAAGTTACAGTGAATAGTTATAATTAAGAGCAGTAGTAGAATCCGGCAAGGTATGGAGCAGAAGAGCCCAGAAAGTACAAGCATATCCCCTCCACTTTGAGTAAGTGGCGGTCAGTGTGTAAATATATCATTAGTACTTGGGTATAACCGCTATTCTGCACTTTATTTAATTACACTAATAGCTGTTGTGAGTCTGACCTTTAAGAAGAAAATCCTGTATCCTTATATTCATTACAGCCTCTTCATGCACAGTCAGTCTGGATGTAGGCAACACATACCAAAGAATGGCAACAGATTTGTTCCGTCATATCATTTTGCTGTCTTTGAGTATACTTAAAGGATTATGATTGATAATGCTGTCTCAACGAAGAATGACTACACAGGTGTTCATCATTATCTTAATTAAGATCCTGAGAAAACGTCTTCAGAGTGAATTATGAAGGCAGATGCTTTAAAAGATAATTGAACTCGACTTCTTTTCTTGCACGCTTTGTGCACAATGTGCACAAAAAATATTAATAATACAAAAATGCTTGGGGGGGGGGGTATGATACAAATCTTGCACAAAATGCTTTAAAGGAGCTTAAATATAATATTTCATTTGACTTCTGTGTTGCTTAAAGGGCTGGATTCTGTTAAAAGTACTGAATATAAAATAACAATGTTCTCAAGATGTACCCTTTTTGAACTTACAACCGTCTTTCAAGGTAAGTGTATCACTCCACACAACACAGATACGCTCTGCAGACTCCACAAGACCCCCTTGCCTGTCTGCATGGTGTTAATGACACGCGTGCCTCGGACTGCTAGGAGACAAACATTCCTCTAGATGTGTAGCACCTGCTGTGTGTTACCTGAAAGAGCCCTGATTTAATGCATGGTTATTACCCCCTGGAGCAGCGCAGGGAGAGTGGAAGTGCCAATACAGGAACCCATGAAAGAAAGCAGCTTGCATCGGGAGTGAAATGCATGGTTGCTTTTTAATACTCCTACACATTTCAAAGCTTTGTTGATAGCCACAGGTTTTGTTGTAAATATACAGTTTCACCTGGGTCGTGTTTTTCTTTTTGAAGACCCATTTGGTAATGAGTGAGCCCGGCCAGGGTTTAAGCATGCGCTTCTGATTCATTGCAGGGTCTGAGCTGGGACCCCTCGGCTGACAGTGATGGATCACTGGGTAGCACTCCCCATGTGTGCTTTGAATTAACAGGTAGACCACAAAGAACTTATCATCTATCCCAGTAATTCAGTTGTAAATGTTGAACTGACCGTGGTGCTTTTGACAAGCATGTCTCAGTAACAGTTTTCCTTCTTGCAGCAATTTCCTCCGAAACCCAACGCGGTATGAAAAACACCACACCGTATGTTAAGCGTACATGATGCATCATATCGCTCTCATTTTCTATTTAATTTTTTTAACCCTAGCTGACTTTGCAAGTGACTGTTCTTTTCACAAGCCGTATATTACAGACCAAGCTGTAATATTCCTGTCTTCATTACTGACCCTTAAATAAAGTGGTGCTGCTCATTCTATGTTGGTTACCAGAATGTTAACAGTAGGCTACATTTCTGAGAGCTGTTATTAGTTTGAAAATGACTACACATTAAATTTGAATAGCTGTTCTAGGGCTGTACCTTTTCAGTTTATAAATGCAGAACCTGTAATTCCTCCCCACCCTGAAACCTTAAAAACAGCAACAAAATAAAACCTGTTCTGTACTGCATTTGACAATTGCAGCTATCATCTAATAAGCATCTTTAGCACTCGATGAATGTGTGCAGCGACAGCTTTACTTAGCGGAATCTGCAAAAAGTTTCAGGTATAACAAGATATGTATTTACATGAAGGAGCGGCAGTTTTTAATGTAACATTTCCATACAACTCTCTGATGTTGTTGTGATATTGGCTGGGCTATCTGCACCACATCTTGGAATGAGATGACGTGCAGTGTGAGGTGCCGGGCGGGATGTGTCTGTTAAATATCTACAGTTATATATTTGTATAGGGAGTTTGTGTGACCCTTCCTGACCAGTGATGTTCCCTTATTCCTATACAGATATGAATGTGCTTTTTACTTTCATTAAATCCTGAAGTTACTGAATTCTACTTGCACTCAAATAACAGTAGTAGTTTTAATTAAAACATTTTTTATTACAAAATATAAAATATATATTTTTTTTACAATGCATTTTTACATTTAAGTTACATTGAATATTTTATAGACTATGTTAACAAATAGAGAACTTAATATAGAGCAGAACATTTTTTTAATTCTTTCCTCTTATAAAAATAGCATGCATTTTTTAGATACTGTACAACTTAAGAAAAAAAAATTAAAATAAGAATTATCTTATTTTTTTCCTTCAGTTAATTAATTTACAGATTAGAAAAAAAATCTTTATTTGCGTCATGTGGAAAAGCACCATTGATTAGCCAGTATATAATATTGGCAGATAGTGCTGGCTTAATTTGTGGGGACTTGCTAATGCAGCCACAACAGCAGTAGAGGCAGCAGCAGCAGCAGCCATGTAAATGAAGCGTTTGTATGTAATGAAGGGATGGCATTTCCCTCCTCCTCCTGTGCGCTCTCACCATTGAATGGCAGTCTCAGTGACTGTTTAAATGATGGCACTGTTATGTGAAGTGATTTTGAAAGGAGAGGTTTCAGACAGAGATTGCCTCTGCTCCCATCTCCCCCATATCGCACTGCCGGCTCCTCTATGTTATGATTGATTTGTTTGTGACAGATTGCAGGAAGCAGACATTGATTTTTCAATATTTTACCTAAAAATGATTTACAGTTGTAACTATGGGGAGGGATTTCCGATGGCTGTCAGCGCATGGAAGTCTGGGATAATATTCCCTGCTCCATGACAAGAAACATTAATATTCCCTGCTCCATGACGAGACACATTACCTGTAATGAGCGCAGCAGCTGAAGGGTATGCTTTTATTTTAGAATATGTCAATAACCCTGGTGACTAAACGAATATTGATTCAGCATAATGAAGCCTGAGTAATGTGAAAACGAGCCCTTGAAGCAGGCTGCTGAAAGAATTCCTTTTATCTGGAATCAGCAGTGGCTTCCTTCTTCAATGCTGCTGTGTGAAATGATGCAGATTATAGGCAGATCATTAGCGGATTCAGTGCCATTTCTCAGTATAAATGCTACAGATGGGCCCAGCTGATGATAGATATTGCTGTTAACCCTTCTACTTGCCTCTGTGTTGTGTACAGTGCAGTGATGATTAGGAGGCATGCTGTAGGGGTGTGTGTTTGCAGCGAAACTGTTTGAAATGCAAAGTTTCAATCAGAGAACAGGCTTGGAAATGATTTTTTTTTTTTTTTGCTTTTTGACTTTCAACTTACAAAACCACCGTTAAATATCAGAATAATGGTTCGTATTGGAATTTCACTTATATGAAATTACACTGCGCCACTTCTCTGTTGTTGTTGTTATTAATAATGTAACTTCTCATTTTGTTTCGTGTCAATATTTGAACAATTTTATATTGGACATTTTCTTAAATGATTCAAATTATTTATTTAATTAGTACCACATAGGGGTTCATTTTGAAAAAACACAGTAACGTCAAAAATAAATTCCTAATTCATATATATATATATATATATATGTGTATATGTGTGTATATATGTGTATATGTGTATGTGTGTGTGTATATATATATATATATTATGTATGTATGTATGTATGTATGTATGTATATATGTGTGTGTGTGTGTGTGTGTGTGTGTGTTTTACATAAACCAGAGACCAGTGTGTGAAGTCCTAAATATGCATTTTAAATCAGCACTGCTTTCCATTGTTCATACAAGGTAAATGTCCCTTTGTGGTGGTATTCATCCAGTGCACTGCAATTTAATTTAGTTTTGGAGGGTCTGTTGAGAAACTAAAACCTGGACAGTTGCTTGATTGTATTGAAGTTGAACACCCCTGGTGTGGCTGGTGTTTGACATCCCCAGTAACCACGGATCAAGCGAAGGACCCTGGAATAGAGTAACACAAAGCTGAGTCCGCACATGGTCTCCCCCGGTCACTGGACAGAGGTTCAGGCAGGGACTGAAAGACCACGAACCATGGGGAAACTTCTTTGAAATGCTTAAGCAACAAGCTGATTTTAATTTTTTTTTTTTTGCAAACCAAGGTGCTCAAATCAAAGCCCCTTTGTTGCTTTAACTCTTAACAGCGGGCAGATTGCTGGAAGAAAGTGAAAACACGAGCTACGAGTTGCTTGAAGCTGCATGGCAGATGCTTCCTTGTGTGTCCTGGGATGTATTACTATTCAGAGAGTTTAGTTTTGTAGGAACTATTTCTGTGAACTCTGTGTAAATGGTGTGGTTTCTTGGGGATTCCTCTGGGACCCTTGTTTTGTTTAGGGTCATAATCTACCCCAACAGAGCTTTCCACTAGTCCAGGGTACATGACTGCAGGTCATGGTGTGGCACCACAGTCCTATTAGAAATAATGTCTATGCTCTAGAGTTATTGGTAGCATGCTTTGGAAAAATGTGCTGTCTATTGAAAGACGTTTTGAACATTTGTGGACTGTGTTAAATGTCCAGATTCTTTTTTTTTGTGTTGCTTTGTTTTTGCAGTCGATCCCTCATATGACAAATCTACACCACTCATATACTGTTCCATCTCATTGTCCACGATTATGAATTTAGGTAACCTCTGACTGCAGTAAAATCAACTGTCCAATCGTATTTTGTTAGTAAAATCTGGAAAGTATCCAAGGAATTATTATATGAATTAAGATGATGCAATCAAACTTTTTCAAAACTATACAGCCTAGCAGGTCATTCAACCCCTTAATCAAGAAATGCTTCTGGTAGATACCGGAGCCCCAAACTATTGCTCAATACAGCCATCTGTAATTTGACAAGTTATAGTGTGGCAACCCTTCAAATGAGTAAGTCATGTATTCTTTATTCGGTACTTCAGTAATGGAATTCAAGCTTCCTCTGGGTACTCATGGGCTTATTGAGTTTCTTTTGGGTTAAACAAAACACACTTTCCACAGTCATATACTGATGCTTATAATTAAATCGGGTCCATTCTTCCAATTGCATGCGTTTTGTTTACAGTTTTTGTTTTGCAGACCTTCATTAAGTCATGGAGTAAACCGTACTTGGAGGTTGCACATAATTACAAAGGATTTTCAAATTAGGCTTGTAATGTTGTCTGTACAGGACTATAAAAAGAAACAAAAATACAATGGCATCCCAGACAGGAATTTTCATTTGAGGTACTGAAAATCATAGGTTAGTGATGAGCAGACATCCTGACTCCACGCTGATTGCTGTACACTGGAAACAGAACACTTTTCCACGTCCAAAACACCTTCATTTTATTTTTTTTAATTCTAAAATGGTTATCATTTCACCACTTTAAATACAGAATATTGAATTCTTTGTGGTTTACATTTTCCTGGCTCGGTACACTCAACAGTAACCCCAGTGTTTCTGATTAAGCTGGCTAATTTGTAGGATGTTAATCTGAAGATCGGAAGCTTCAATCTAAAGTAAATATACTAATTTACAGTGCAGGACAAACATGTTCTTGGGTCTATACAAGTGAATTCCAATATATCACGTTACAGAAGTGGTACCCGTACAGTATTTATAACTGTTTCTTGTCTTTGATACACCATCTTCTTACCTTTGTTGCAAACAAAGAAAACTTCCATATGAATTTGAGTGTATTAGAAATGGGTGGAAATTTCTTTAATGTGTGATTCATCCGCCAAAAAAAAAAAAGCACAGTGATTAGCTTTATAGTAGTACAATGTCAAAACACTTGAATATCCATGTGGCTTTGTAGTGAAGTTTTTGTACTAATATATCAAAGCATTTGCTTCTGTTATTGGGTAATGTCATTACAAAAGACGCTGTAAATGCATTGCTGTTTCACAAGGTGCTTCCTGCATACTTTGACCTGCTCCTGGCACTTTACTAATGTAGTTATACTGATCGAGCTTTTAATAAACAGAAATATATATATATATATATATATATATATATATATATATATATATATATATATATATATATATATATATATATATATATACAGTACTGTGCAAAAGTTTTAGGCAGGTGTGAAAAAATGCTGTAAAGTAAGAATGCTTTCAAAAATAGACATGTTAATAGATTATATTTATCAATTAACTAAATGCAAAGTGAGTGAACAGAAGAAAAATCTAAATCAAATCCATATTTGGTGTGACCACCCTTTGCCTTCAAAACAGCATCAAGCATCAATTCTTCTAGGTACACTTGCACACAGTTTTTGAAGGAACTCGCAGGTAGGTTGGCCCAAACATCTTGGAGAACTAACCACAGTTCTTCTGTGGATTTAGGCAGCCTCAGCTGCTTCTCTCTCTTCATGTAATCCCAGTCAGACTTGATGATGTTGAGATCAGGGCTCTGTGGGGCCATACCATCACTTCCAGGAATCCTTGTTCTTCTTTACGCTGAAGATAGTTCTTAATGACTTTCGCTGTATGTTTGGGGTATGCTGCAGAATAAATTTGGGGCCAATCAGATGCCTCCCTGATGGTATTGCATGATGGATAAGTATCTGCCTGTACTTCTCAGCATTGAGGAGACCATTAATTCTGACCAAATCCCCAACTCCATTTGCAGAAATGCAGCCCCAAACTTGCAAGGAACCTCCACCATGCTTCACTGTTGCCTGCAGACACTCATTCGTGTACGCTCTCCAGCCCTTCGGCAAACAAACTGCCTTCTGCTACAGCCAAATATTTCAAATTTTGACTCATCAGTCCAGAGCACCTGCTGCCATTTTTCTGCACCCCAGTTCCTGTGTTTACGTGCATAGTTGAGTCGCTGGCCTTGTTTCCACGCCGGAGGTATGGCTTTTGGCCGCAAGTCTTCCATGAAGGCCACTTCTGACCAGACTTCTCCGGACAGTAGATGGGTGTACCAGGGTCCCACTGTTTTCTGCCAATTCTGAGCTGATGGCACTGTTGGACATCTTCCGATTGCGAAGGGAAGTAAGCATGATGTGTCTTTCATCTGCTGCAGTAAGTTTCCTTGGCCGACCACTGCGTCTACGGTCCTCAATGTTGCCCGTTTCTTTGTGCTACTTCAAAAGAGCTTGGACAGCACATCTGGAAACCCCTGTCTGCCTTGAAATTTCTGCCTGGGAGAGACCTTGCTGATGCAGTATAACTACCTTGTGTCTTGTTGCTGTGCTCAGTCTTGCCATGGTGTATGACTTTTGACAGTAAACTGTCTTCAGCAACCTCACCTTGTTAGAGATTGGCTGTTCCTCACCCAGTTTTATTCCTTCTACACAGCTGTTTCTGTTTCAGTTAATGATTGTGTTTCAACCTACATATTGAATTGATGATCATTAGCACCTGTTTGGTATAATTGTTTAATCATACACCTGACTATATGCCTACAAAATCCCTGACTTTGTGCAAGTGTACCTAGAAGAATTGATGCTGTTTTGAAGGCAAAGGGTGGTCACACCAAATATGGATTTGATTTAGATTTTTCTTCTGTTCACTCACTTTGCATTTAGTTAATTGATAAATATAATCTATTAACATGTCTATTTTTGAAAACATTCTTACTTTACAGCATTTTTTCACACCTGCCTAAAACTTTTGCACAGTACTGTATATATATATATATATATATATATAGATATATATAGATGGAGCAATTGCCATCAAGCAAGAACAATAATGGATAAACTGAAATACTGTTAGATTTTTTGGGTTGTATACATTTTTATATACAAGCCCTGTCTATAAACATAGTCAACAGAATATCCATATGAACAAACAACTTGAACAACCTAATTTGAAAATGCAGTGTTGCAACATCCATAACCTTTCTGTAGATGAAATTAAACATAGAAAAATAACAAAAAAGCCACAGTTGATGCCCGGTGGCTATGTTTGAGTTATTACGTTGAACAAAACAAACAAACAGTTGCAGTCTTGCAAAGACCCTAAGTGATGCAGTAAACTTCCTCTCTGAAGGTCTAGCAGTGCATTTTAAAGTAAATCTACCTTGTGGACCAAATCGAGGAGAATTATTTTCTATGAAATAATCCGAATGGTTCGGCTGTCATATCCAGCTGTCTTTATTTAATGAGAGGTGTGTTTTTCTTTTTCTGCAAGGACAGAAAGCAACATGTCATTATTATGAGTTCCTGCCTTACCAGGCTTAACAGACAGCCATGGTTATCAATCACTTCAGGACATGCACCTGTCCTTGGCATATGTTGTTTGTCTTACTTTTGCTAACTAGCTGGATGATGTAAAGGATGCACTGATGTTGTAATTAATTATGGGTTTGTACACGTTTCCCAGTACTGTTGTAGATTCACTGGATAAATGGCATTCATCGGTTTCTCTGGACTAGTCTGCTGATTGTTGAAGCAGAACATCTCATTCTCCGGGCAACTTCTGTCACAGATAGACCACCTTCAATCATTCCGATACAACCAGGCGATCTTCATTACTCAAGTGGGGCATGGTCGTATCTTTCGCTGTTCTTGCGTTAATTAAAATCATGTCTTTTTTCAAATGGCTATTTATACAGATTCTTAATTGACTAATTTTGGCAATTATAACTTAACTCAAATACCAAACACTGAGCACCTGCCATTTTTATGAAATCACATGACTTGAGCACAGTATTTTGTTACCCCAAGGAACAATACTACTCAAGCAATCAACAAACCTATATGCTTACTATTTAAAATGTAAATCACATTATGCAATGTGCCCAATGAGCTATTGATGTAAAACTTAGACAGTTGATTTTTCATTGTGCATCAATGTGTGTATGTGTGTATAATATATATATAAATATATCATTATAATTTCTTCTAGCCTATACTTGTTAAAATCCTGTACTGTATTAGCCTTCGGTGACAGCCTGCCTGTGTCCAAGGCAGTCCTTTCACAGCCTCCTTGTAAATGAGTTGCAAATCTAAAGTTAGGAAAGGAGGCCATGTGACCTCTGACAAACCTTTAGGTTGCAAAAACAAGCTTCTGCTTAACCTCAGGAAGTACTTACTTTTTGTTGCTCTTAACTTGATATCCTTGGGCTTCCTGCCGTTAAAAGGGTCCAAAACTAACTTGTGATGAAGGCTTTGAAGCGCTGGCAAGCAGGGGGGGTATTTAGCATTTCACATTTCTACATTTCAGAGTCCAAGAGACTCTCTCAGAGCTGGACAACCAAAGCAAATTATTAGCCATGCTTGCGGGAAGTAAGATTAGGGCTGAAGAAGGGAGGATGGTTTTGAGGCTGCCTTGGTTTTTTTTTCCATTACTTTTAAATTCGACTTAGACATTAGACATTAGTGTGTGTGCTGTTTGTTTCAAATCGAATGCTGATATTTTTTATCTCTATTTTCTTTTGAGAGCACACGCACACAACACTGTTATTGCTGGTTATTTGTTTCCTAATCTTGTGCTACTTTCTTCTTTGGATTTTCTTTTTCTTTTTCCTGCTTAATGTGTTTACAGTGGCATTAGCATCTGTGGTTGCTTACCTTTCAGCATTAAAACATCTATAGCCCAAACTGGTACACACACACACCAAACGAATGTAAATGAGAGAAAGAGAAATGGATATGTAGCTAGATCAAAGGCATGCTGCTGAAGCACATCCTCCTGAAAATGTCAGCATACATTTACTGAAGCATCAGGTGACTGGGGAGAGGCGCGTTTTCAAGTGGATTGCTGTGAGCGATGCTGAAAGTAAACAAAAGAAGCCTGACAAGTAAGGACCACACCAGAAAAAACCCATCATTATAAGAGTATCAATGGAAACAGTATTAAGCTCAAGCGTATTTGTGTTTCAGAGTACATTTTTAACAGACAACTCTGGCTAATCAGACCCTGTGCAGTGTTGCGTGTAATTACTCTACCCACAGCTTAGCTCTAGGTGGGTTGACTTGTGCTTCCTTGTCTTTCAACGTCGCTCTAAGGTTTTGCAGACACGAAAGTTAAGCTTCAGTTCAATATTTTTGGAAGCAGTCATCTAAGAAAACATAGAAGCTGAAAACAAAGCTAAATGCATGTGTGATGGTGGTCATCTATGAAAGGCGCTATATAAAATAAATATTGATTGATTGATGCCTTTTAATATATTTCTTTTTTTTTCTTTTTTAAACTGTATACTAAATATTTTTTAGAAGAGGTCACTTATCTCCATGAAGTGTATTTTTCGAAAAACAAAACAAACAAAAAAAAAAACAATGGTGCAAGATTTTAAAGTATTTTGTGAAAGAATGTTTTTGCTCTTAGAACTCTTATCTAGTAAATTCCTGAAACCTGAACATCATCATAATCATAGTAGTAATAATAATAATAATAATAATAATAATAATAATAATAATAATAATAATAATAATATTTAATATTAACCCTCTGGTAAGACATTGTATTTTACCTGCTCAGTCCTAAACTGTAATAATAATATATCCGGGCTCAAATTAATGGGTGTTGGAGGCCTGTCATCGGTCAATCGCACAGCTACTTATTTTCCATACAAGACACCTAGCTGTCTGAAAGTCTGTCTGGAGTGTGTGTGCACGCATGCTGATGAGATAAAAAAAAAAAGTCTTAATTCCCCTAACAAGGACATTTCTAAGTTGAAAGGGGGTTGTCACAAAAACCCTATAATTACTGTTAGTTCAATTTAATTGCATCACTCTGATTTCCCCCCTTGACACGGGTGTTTGTCTTATTAAATATAATTTCACTGTGATCCCTCCCCACTCTCAGGTGTGCACCGAGGGGACACGTTAAGCAGCTGTAACGGCTGCACGAGACCCTCTGTCGGCCAACCCGAGGAGCTGTAAGAGTCCTCACTCTTTCAGTAATGTTTTGTTTTACCCCCTTGTACCATGTGCCTTAAATCAAATTACATTGTCAAGCTTCAAATCACTTCTACCCACCGAGTCAGGACTTTTTTTGTCCGCCTTTAAATAAACTCCCCTGCAACACGCATTGAGACCTGTACGATGCATGCAAAGCCGGGGGGGGGCGGGGTCACTGTTATGACATTCAATGTGGGACAGCAAGATTTACTTTTTTATCATTTAAAATGCCATCTTAATGCTGTAAGTGATGAGTAAAACACACTTCAGGATTTTTTAAACCTATATTATATTACCATCCCTACATTCCTATCCAGGAGTGGATTCCAGGAGTTTTACTTCACCTCCTGCCATAACATTCCATAGTTGTTAAACCCTTTGCATTTCATGGTTCACAAGCTTGTCAGCAGAACAGTAACATCACAGTAACTCTTTCGTCACTGCGGGTAGGAAACCAATCTTTTCCAAGAACAAGTGTAAACTCAACAGTATCTCAAGATTTGCTGCCCAGGCAGCTTTTTTTGGAGTATATTATATGCAACGTATGAACAAAGGCTGTTCAGGAGTTGACAGTTTTATGCCACGTGGCAAAGTCCTGTGCGGGTCTGATTTTTATGACCCGCTTCTACACAACTCGACCCGACTCCGCAACCCGCTTCAACACCATCTTTTATCCCGCAACCCGACCTGACCCGCTTTAATAAGACCCACAACCCGACCAATAGTATTTTGCAACACTGTATTGAGCAGTTGTGCACTGCAGTTCAGGCGTGTAACAGTTTGCAGTGCCGATACGACATTAGCACCACAATCTGTTACATAAACAAGTTTAGAAAAAAGCCCGTCCAAATCAAACTTTCTCAGTGCATGTATGATGGCTGATTTAATGTTCTCTGCCATTTTTCATAATGTACTGTCCCATTCAGCAGTACACAGCACTCTTTCTTTCAAGATCAAATCCAAGTTGATGTAATGCACAGTCACATAAAGATAAGAAATTTTCCGATAATCATCAGTCCACATATCTAGCGTGATCCATCCACGACCTGATTCACCCAAGTTTTCCTTCAGTTCAGGAACAATACTATTGTGAATTTGTTTGGTGTGCTTTCCGTTTCGAGATACAGTAGATGGATCGGGCAACAGTTTTGTTGCATCAACAAGGCCCACGCGAGCACCATGTCAATCAGACTTTGGATCCCTGAAAGAATAAGAGACACCCAGCCCAGAATGATGATCAGTAACTTTCTACTTTGAGCATTTTTCCCGTTCTACCTGTGAGAGAATGTGGTGATTTTAACTAGAATTGATTCACTTTCAGGATTCCAATTCAGTTTGGCAACATGTTCTGCATGTACTGTAACAGTGGCACTTATTCATTTTAAAATTAATTAATTAGTAAGTCAGTGTGTTTGCTTACAGGTTTATAGTTTACAGGACAGGAGAGCCTAAGCACCAGCTAATTTGTGTAGAATAAAACCTTCTTTTTATATATATTATAGAAAGTTTTATTCTACACAAATTAGCTGAGGTCCTGGAGGGCAAGATGACAAGAGGTTACTCGTAGACTCTGTGTTTAATTAATTGCAAAATGCTCAAATTGCTTTTACAGTTGTTATAAAAAAGTGGAATCCGTGTTGCCAGTACTCAACCATAATTAGTACCCCGGGGAATGAAATATTTAGCATTAGTAATGTTACAGCACTTAGGACACAAATTTCTATTTTGGTAATGAAAGAAATGCAGTGTAAGTGCAAATGGGTGAAACGACAGCTGAGACAACTGAAACAGCCTGGGATATTTCAATAAGACACCTCATTGGACAGCTAGTCTTGCCACATTACTCATTTGTAAGAGATCTGCAAGTTTAATTCCCAGCGGTAACGCATTACCCAAAGTATTTAGATTTCTAATTGCATGAAGAACTAACACTCCCCACCAATGTCTTGCCATGAGTGGGTGAAACACGTAGCTTTCTCCCAAAAGTGTAGTTGCTTTCAGTGATACAACATGAAAAGTCTGAAACTGAGCTTTAATGAGCTGCAGTGGTGGATGCTTGCAGACCCTGAGGGATTCATTCACCAAATTAACTGCAGAGAAGTATTTGGTTTGGACACACTGTGACGGTTGAGCTGCATTTTAAGCCAGCTACAGAACTCCACTGCTCCCTTTTCATTTTAAACAGGCCGTGCAGGAGCTTTAAGAACTCGACTGCTCCCTTTTCATTTTAAACACGCCGTGCAGGAGCTTTAAGAACTTGACTGCTGCAAAGACTTTGCTTATCAAGCGGCATTAGGTTACCTACTAATAAGTAATAATAACGATTATTTAGACTAAACGTCTTTGCTCTCAGCTCGCAGTAGGATTATGATTCATAAACAATACGCAAAAGTAGTTTTAGAAGCTGCAATTATAACATCATTAAAAGTACTGGCCCTTCATATTTGGAGAAAGATAATACGCTTGTTAAAATATTTCAACAGAACTGACCTCGCTTTGACCTTCTCGTCCAAAAAATTGTTTAAACTAACACCGGCTAATTTTACAAAAAAAACTAAAAAAACAGCAATATTTATTGAATTACTTCAAATATGAAGGATACATTTGCTCCCTCTGGTTCAATTGAATTCAGCATTACCACTTTATATTGGCAGGCGCTTATTTTTCTTAAAAAAAAAATATATATATATATATATATATATATATATATATATATATATATATATATATATATATATATATATATATTACTGTATACCTTTTCCAAATCAGACCACAGTATCAAAATAAATAATGTAAATCTCTGAAGAAAAGCATATTTAATATTTGTTTAGTATAATATATATTTTCCTAAAAGAATTAGGCTTTTAAGTCGTTTATATATGTGTGTGATATATATATATATATATATATATATATATATATATATATATATATATATATATATATATATATATATACTGTATATATATAAGCCAAAATTAATTCTTAAAGTACATTTCCTAAACATTACCATTTAACCATTGAACTGCTGAGTGTTTGCAACAGGTGTGTGTTGTCAGCCTTTGTAACAGTCAGTATTTCAGACTATTTCAAATATTACAGCCTCTGTGCTTGAGTAGCACTGTGATTGCTTCTTGTTAGTTATGTAGGTAACCATTTTATTAATCAATAAATCATTAGGATGTCTTACATTACCATTACATCTTGTGGCAGTCTTAATTCTTCCTAATGTCTTTTGTGGGTAGTGAATACACTTTGTGGTTTCTTTGGTGCTTGAAATACAAGTGGAAAGGAATTGTACTAATTCCTGTCATACCACCAGATCTGTTTCAAATGAACCCTATTGGAATTCTGCATTGCAGACCACTTGGACTGATTGTGGGGCTCGCTATGCATAGTTTCCAGTGATAACATAAAACCTGTACTCCGTTGTTGTCCATTATTTAATTCCATGTGTTAGAAGGGGGTGGGGACGGACGGATGGACCCACAAACTTTCCTTTTAGAGTAACCTACATTATACACTCGAAGCAGATATGCTAATCCGGGGATCCCAGGCTGTTTCATTCCGAGAATAAGTAGGATTCTATTGAGATGACATTACACAGAAGAAAGCTAAAGCTCCATGAGTGTTTCCAGAGAGAATACAAGTCCTTTGTGCCTTGGAAGAAAGTGAGACTTCTGAAAAACGTTACCCTTCTTCCTGCGTTTGTGCGACACAGTGTTGATCACAAACATAAAATAAATATGCAGGATAGATTGAGGAACAGATCCTGACTGAGCAAATCAGATTTCTTTTCAATTTACACAAAACAGTTGTGTATACAGTGTATATATACAAACAAGGAGTCCTTTTGAAAGCGTCTTTATGTAAACAACTGTCACTCAGCAGTTTTAGTTGTCATAGCAGTGTATATTTTCCTGAATTACCCACAATGTTTGTTTTCCCTTTATCAGTCATCAGCCCATCAGCCAGGCCATTCACAACCACTCCTGGCAGATCATCAGGAGACTTCAGAGCCAATGCAAGTTCTGCCCTTATTGTGTGAAGCTGTTAGCTGTTTTTGTGTCTGGCAATATTACAAGCAGACGGTGCACTAAGAGGAGCGATGGGAGGAAATGAAAATGGCTCTAACCTTGTAGCAGTTAGCTGAGATGGCAAGTCCATGTTGACTGATACATTCTCAGGCCCTGATGTTCCTGCAGCTTCACTAAGTAACATGTAGCAGGTCCGCTTTGAAGCCTTGTGTATGTAAGTTAATTAGACAACATTTAATTCAGCCGAACATTTGTGTCAGTTTTGTGAAGGCGAGACTTAGGTAATTAGACAGGCTGGATCAGGTTCCTGCCAGCCTTTGAAGTAACCTCTCACTCAAATTTAATGCCAGCTTCTTCCACAGTGCAGTGTTCCAGTTTGTCAGTGAACTGAATTTCTTTCTGTCTTTACGCGTGAACTGTAACAAACCTGTCCTGCGCTGCATCGCTGACAGTAAAAAGAATCATCCCCACAAATGGGAGGGCAAATGAAGTGATGCTACTTAACAGCAATATTGCCCATCACAGCGCCGTTGGAACATAATTGGATTAAGCCACAAAGGTGTGGAGCTGTGCCCACTAAGCTAATTACTGTTCTGCTTTGTTTTGGCAAACATTTAACATTTCATTTCATTTGATTGTCTTCCCCTGTAGTAGAGCATTGTGTGCACGCACACACACAAGTTTGCCTTCCTATATTTGTGGGGACTTCTCATTGACTCTCACTATATTTTTATTTACTATTTCTAACTCCTGTCAAAGAAAACTCCACACAGGGTGAAAGTCGACAACAAACTTTATTTATTATTTATTTATTTATTTATTTATTTATTTTTTGAAGGCATATTTAGTTCTTAAAGGTGTTCTACAAAGTGAGGACATCCCCACAATGTCGTTTTTTCAAGAGTAACTATCTTTCTGGGGACATTCTTGTCTGCACATTGATAGTAATACCTGCCCACACAAACACACCTCATTGCTTTCACAAACAAACGCACACGTGTATATACAGCCTAGACACATTTATTCACCTACCAGTAATGTCTGAAATACTTCTATAGCAATTATTGAAATGCTTCTAAAATTCAAGAAAACCTAATGTAACTTTTCCCGTTCATTTTCCTGTAAGTTTGCACACTTTATTACGTTGCTTTTAATATGCACAGCTGTGCGTATTTGTGAATCTATATAGTTGGGGGGATTGCAGATCATGTTATCTATTTTGGTAACAATATTTTTACGAATGCTTGATGCATTCTTTTATAGGGTCACATTTGTCCACATTTTCTATGTTCTTTATTTTCCTAGGGTCGGGCATGCTAATAACACTTAATTTCAAATACTGCACAAGATCATTTCTGAAAATAAAGTAGTGTTGATGTAAATTTAAATGCCAACATTTTTGCTTAATGTCTAAAATTCTGGCGATGTTTCTTGCAAGTTTTTAAATAACCTTAAGCTGATATTTTAAGAGCACAGTGTTTTGTCAATAGTTGTCACAAGTGCCATTTAACTCCTATGTATCCTCAATCTTGAACCTTCCTGACAGTATGAATATCGCTTGCTATTCAATATTTAATATCAACAGCATCAAAGCACTCTCACTGAACAAACCTCCCACTGCCAAACACAGAGGTAGAATATTTACAACAGGACCTCGCCCTGCAAATAGCTGAACACAACCTGAATACATCATCTGTTTGTGGAATAAAAATAGTCAAACAAAATGCTATGTATATAATCCATGTATACAGTTATTACAATGTGCATAGAGTGTTAGCATAATAAAATAAATAGTCCTCAATTAATAAATGTGTTGCGAATATTAACACAACGTTCCTGTATACTTGCTTTAGGTGACTGACAAACTTGGCAATTTCCTAATTTGCTAGCCGTTTGGGCAACGTCTTGTTCTAGAGATCAAACTTAGGTAATGAATGCATCTTGAAAGCCTTTTTTTCTGTTTGCAATGTTAAGTGTGTTAAAAATGGGCAGAGCTTTGGGACTAAATAATAATAAAAAAATACATTAATTAAAATACATTTTGGATTGCACTGTAAATTTGATACCACTGTTTTGAAGAAATGTTCTATTATCCAAACAATTATATAGCCATGCAATAACATGTAGCCATAAACTGACTGAAGTGGTGCTATAATTCTTGATTTAATCCAGACCATGGCAGCCCAGAACAAGAATGTGTGTGTGTGTTACTTTGGAAAGCAAAACTCAAAACAGAAAATAAACAACATTTAAGAACAAGTTAGCAAAGAAAACCGCATGGTGACTAAAATGCAAATAAAAGAAAGCTCTTATGCCTTGAGTCTAACATTTGACAAATCTCTGACGGCAGTACTGTAAGAAAGACATTAATTGCTTATTTAGTACCAGGAGTGATATTTATGTTTCTTAAATATCAAAATGTTTAACGTATGTATTCTTCGATTGGGTGAATGTAAAAACAAACATGGTATACACGCCATGCATAATATATTAGAGGGAGCTGGATTTCAAAAAATGTGGAAGCAATAATCACCAACAACAGCAACAACGTGGTTCACTAGATTATGAGATGTTATCAGACATGATATGCCAGATTACCATCCTTGTACAAATAAATCGAAATTATAATTTCAAATTGAAACAAATCAAAACACCGAGTTTGTGACACACTGCTTCACCTTTGTGAGCTGCGTGAATGCTTTTGAATGATTCAGATTGCTGCTGCTGCTGCTGCTGCTGCATGGAAAAGTAGAACAAAATGATGTAACACAAACAACCCTAGAAAAAGACTGCTTTGTTTCTGCAACCCGTGATGACAACACATCGTAATTATTAATGCAAAGTGTTCTGTATTTAAAGGTAATTTGGGTCCTGTGTTGCTTTCTAGGGATCGACCTATGTAGTCCTGAAGTCTTCCGAGCAGTCTCAGGTAACCTGTGCTGCTGTGGGGTCACTGCCAGCCTCTGCAGACTTCTCAGAGACTTCTGTCGGCATTGATTTCCCTGATGAGGATGAGGACAATGATCTTGCCAAGGTGCAGGACTGACGTGCCTTGGATCTTTCAGCCGAAGCCAAGACAGAAGAGAAACGGTGTGAAGATGAAACAGCTGACAGAAGTATCGGCACACCAGAAGTAGTGATCACACAGGCAGATGAGGTGGGTGATAGACCAAACCTGATGTAAAATTCCTTCTCATCTAGGCTGATTTGTATTCATAGATTTCAGCTGATATACACTACACTTGTACCCCTTTGTTTTCTCTCTTCACGTGGGGACCCTTTTTTCTTAAAACATTTGCTGTCTTTGTTCTCTCTCTAAATTATGTCTCTGATCACTTCAAGTAAATAGCATTGCTGATAATCTCTCCCTTTTTTAATCTCACCTAATTCAGTGCTCGTGAACTTCTTTCTTCAGATTTTAATTGAATGTTTTGTTATTTTGCATTTCTGATTAGCGGGTTTGTCGGTAGCTGTGTTTTATTTTTTTAAATTCAAAAGTACATGTCATTATTCAAGCATTGAAGCTGCTAATATTACATTGTGCCAATTTGAAAAATGTTTTTTTTATAGTGAGATACACCATATGGGAACCAGAAGTCACTGTATACATGGAAGTGATGTTACTGTACATGTGGTGTGTCTATAATGGAAGAGAGAGAAAAAAAACTAAGAAAGTAAGTTTAGGGTGGTGAATTGGCTTGCACTGTCCTAAACACAGATTCTTTTCATAAGCTCATTTTACTCATAGCTAGAGTTGCAGGCATCCCAAACTTTAAAGTAGATCTTTAGGGGCGATACAGTACAGCATAATAGGCCTTTCAGTTTTAACAATGTCTTAACAGGGATGAAATGTATTCATTTCCAAGTCCCTTGCTGTGACAGATCCTGTTGCATGTGTACTGTGTCACTATATTTAGTTGTGATTTGTTTGACAAAACTGGTTAAGTCAAAGTTTGAAGTACAAACTAATACAAAGATTCCTTTTATACCCGCATAGAAGATCTTTCTCATTGTCGAGGTGTTGCAGTGGAAGTGCTATTCCAACCCTCCGGGGCTCATGCTGCGCAGACGCCTTTGATATCTTTAAAAAGAGCGCCAAGCTGAGTAAATATAGAAGAAAAAAGCTTGTCTTAGTTAGTCATGCTAAGTGTCATACATTTGGAATTATCCCGATGAATTTGACAAACATTAAAGTAAGTTTTATATATAAATGCAAACCACCCACAGACTCCCTAACATGGTTATCCTAAAAGAAGTAGTTATATAACTATTTTCTTTTTATAATATTTCTAATAGGGTCTACAAGGTTTTTTTTTTTTAGTTTTTTTTTTATACTTGTATTTGGGAACAGTGAGTTGATAAAACTATTTGTTGTATTTCTTGCATCAGTGACCTGAAATATCAAAGAAATTCTTACTGTAGTTTTTATCCAGAACTATCAAACACACAATAGTGCTTCATTTAAAAATACAAAACAAAAAGTGTAAGTTAAGTTACCTACGTTTCACTGACACTGAGAAAGACCTCTCATCAAACATGTGTCATGACTTAGGTTTCTTTTAGTGTTTCTAACTGTAGTGTAGTTTTTAGTACAGCTCCGAGGAGCTATTTCCTCGAATCTGTAAGCATACGAGCCATGTGATGGGGAGACTAACAGGACCCAGTGATCCAGAGCTTGCAGAGGCGATCATACCAGATGAGAACAATGATTGATGTGGGGCAGACACAACAAGCCAGAGTGGTCCTCTCTTTGAAGTTTTCTGAAAGGAAGTAAATTGATATATCAGTTTAAGCTCAATGCCCTATTTAAGAAGCCCCTACCAGGAAAACTCAGTTGCTTTTATGTTCTCACCTCTTAATTCGTGATGGTCCTAATACTTGACTGGACACTGTACAGCAGACACTGATCTGATTTTGTTTTGTAGATTGCTAGTTCCTTCCACAGCAAAAAGTGTTTTTATAATACATTGTAAATGTATAAGCTGCATAAATTAAATGAAGCTACACTGTTGTTTGTTTGTATTATCAAATACACTTGCAAGCTCCTGTTATAGTTGTTTGCAATACAGTATACTGTGCATGGTAAGTATGGTCTATTTCAAGTAATTGCATTTTTTTTTCTTCTTTCTAAAAAGCTCACAAAAGAAAGCAGTGTCTGTCAATCTACAGCCCACAGTTTAGTTACATGACTGCGGCATTCATTCTTCAGTTAAAGATTGTTTTAAATTGCATTTATCTGTGAAACAAGCAGCTAATTTTATTGATATGTTGTCCATATGCTTTTATTTTCTCAAAATGCGAGGCATTAACATTATCAGCTTCTGGTAATTGTTATGTGAACAGGCTACACAGCCCTACTAAAGGCAACAGTTTAAATGCCTGTTGAAAACTGTGTATACAAATGAATACAGGCAGTATGTTGCTTAGACTGTGTTTGTGTGTGTGTGTGTGTACTGAGATGACTTGGTAACTTACTCTAATTCCAGGAATTAAATTAAATCCATCATATTCAAGGAAAACTTGCTAATGTGTAATGCGATCAAATAATCATGGTCATGTCAGTGAAAAATACTTTATTTAATAGTAAATACTTTGGATATGGCCATCAAAACCATACACATCCCCCATAATAAAGTTAAAATGGCAACATTCGATTCATGCAATGTTCTGTAACTATCTATGCAAAATATCAGTGTTCTGCAATAAATTGGTTACACATAAGTGTCAGCAATTGAAATACAATGATGTCTGAACTGAAATACTTATTCATGCTTAATTAATGTTAGTGTTAGGGTTAAATATGAATTATTGCTTACTACTTTTGAATTTAATAGTGAATTGTACGCTTGTTCATATGTAAATACATTAGAATAAAGTTGTCAATTAGAAAGTTTTGCCATTAATTCCAACTGGGCACAGTTTGATTTTGTGGTGCATGCAGCTGTTTGTTTGTTTGATCTCAAACTTCAAGCTGCTTCATTATAAACAGACTATAAACAGGGTATAGGTAGAACACTGATAATGGATATGCATGAAATAAAAAGAACGCTAACCGGATGGTAATGATGTGGAACAGGCATGCAACAAGAGGAAACCTATAGTGAAATGCTTATTAAAGATATAATGCACAACAGTCAAGACCTGCAAAATAAAATGGCTTGCAAATGTTAGCTTGCCTACAGATAAAAACCAGTAGAAACAACTTCATGGATGGAGCAGCATTTCAATGCCAGGTTTAGAGTTCCACTATTCTGGCAAAGAATTGTGTATAATGCCTGTCAAGCTGAATGTTGCCATAGGAAAAATAGAATTGGGCAACAGAACAAAGTTGCATGTGTACACTGTCTGAGATACATTTGAAATGATGGCACCACTCTACAATGAAAAAGGATAAAGATTATTGCTATATTTATATATATAGTCTCTGGTTGTGAGTGTGCTTGTAACCTGTTTAGAAGCACTGACTGGTATCCGTTGGGCGTGTGGAGTCGGTATCATCTGTTTCTTTTTATCTACAAAGGTATGTCTGAAAGAAGTATGGTTTATGTTGTATTGCTTTTACCTCATGCAAACAGACTCCAGCCCTCAAGCTCCCAGCACAGCAAGAGCTAGACCTGGTGAGGTTTTTTTTTTCTTTTGGTTGTGTTTTGTTTTTTACATTATGTTTGAATTCTGTCTCGCATGATTCATTTAAAACAATTAAAAATGTTAAGAATGCCTTGTAACTTTACATGTTTGTGCACAGGGATAATATATTTTATTTTAATGCAGAGTGAATTACTAGTTCTATTTAACCAATATCTTTAAAACAACTATGGAACAGTATGTAGCCCATTAGGATTATATGTGGTTATATGGTTGTAACCTTATGAGCCAATCCATTTGATTCACAACATTGATGTGAATGGTAGGGTTTTAAAATGCACACCTCAATATTTGATCTGGTTATGTTGACAGCTTTGCTTTCTCAAGTGCTTAACTTCCCAATATTTGAATGTCAGGTTTGTTTATTTCATGGCTGCTTCATAGGACAGTAACATTTCAGGTTAATAATTATGATTGCAAATATCGATTGAGAACACTTTTACTTTAGATGGCCGTGCATTTCAGGCGCTATGCTTTGAGATGTTGTGCAGGAAAGGTGCTATATAAAAATGGATTGATTTGATATAACATTCTGTGGCTGCAGGTTCGTTTTTATAATCTCTATTATATTACAATATTTGGCTAATTGCATTCATTAATTAACCCCAACAATGAATTTTTCAAAATTAGATTTTTAAATGGATACAAAAGGCGCTTGTCACAATGTGCTCTCAATGTGCAGGTTTATAATATCTGATATGTCATATAGAAGGGTGCTGTGCGGTGTTGCATGTATTTTGCTCCCCCTCCCATGTGGAGGTGCGGTGTGAGCTGACCTGGGCATGCATGTGCAAAGAAACCTAAACTCCCAGCTGGGTGTGTGCTCTGACCTGCAAACACTCACTAAACAGCTCCTCTACCAGACAAGCCTGTATGTTTAAAATTCATCTGCATTTTACTAAAGCTGCATAAAGGAATGTATAAGTAGAATAGCGCTCTGATGGGAAGATCCAATGCTCACTGAAGCCTTTCGCATATATATATATATATATATATATATATATATATATATATATATATATATATATATATGGAATTTTGAATACCTAAACCATTATTTAGCATCCGAATCAGTTCTGCTTGTCTGGCTGATGGACAATATCGTCATGACCCCAGCCTTTTTGCACGTGACCAATACTGCTTAGATACTCGCATATTATTTAGATGTAGATACTTGCATATTATTTAGATGTTCAGTTTGTATATTTGTTTTTTTACATTGCTACTTTTGCACCGGTTTAAAATCTACATGTTGGAATAGATGCCTATTTTTATTTATTTTTTACACCAGTAAAATCCTCTTGTTATTAGCTTGTAAAATATTATAATCAGTTATTGTTAATTAAATATTGAATCAGATTCATGGACATACAGCATGCATGCCCTAACCCACATAAGGCAACATTTTGCCCGTCCAGTCCAGGTCTTGCCCCAGTCATGTCAATAATTAATACATTGAATCAATGAAACCTCTTACCACTTCCTAATGTACTTCATTGTTTTAGTATACCTGATGAACCTGGAATGGACACGGGTTCCCTTCCGCTGGTAGGGAGTAAGATAAGAAGGTAAGGAGGGATGGAGGGGACTAGAAGGTGTAGTCTCTCCCAAGAAGAAGTGATCTCCAATATCATTTCTGTATGGCCATGCTGCATTGGCATTTTACTTTATGAAAGATTCATACAAATATGACTAAATCGAATTTATAAATGCACAGTAATGCAAATCATGCAAAATCAGAAGAACACTTGGTATATGAAGTTGTTTTAATCTGTATTTAATATATACAGTATTATTTTTAAAGAAATAACATATACACACACACACACACACACACATATCAACAGCAGAATAAATAGACCTGTGTCGGATGAATTTTTAAAAAAAATCCTGTCTGCATGTCAAAATGCATGCAGAGAGATTTAAGCCTTGCCTGTCCAACACACTACAGTGGATCCTATATGAGAATTTAATTCTCAGACAGTACATTTGTAATAGAGTCCATTACCCGCTGTTCAGTGTACATGTTTACTGATCTGTACAGCTTTTGAAATAAGTTTAGGCCTCTCTTCACCTGCTCTTGGGAAAGTATATTAAAAAGGAATTGGATTTTTATAGATTTAAATTATAAAGATACCGATATCATGCATACAGTTATTTAACTCACACAAGCATACAAATAGGCAAATCTTCGGATACCTCTCGGACTAATATGAATGCAAATAGGATTAGGTGCCTGCATTAGTGAGTGAGATGCAATTTACAATGCGTAGTGTTTGGCTGGGCTGAAATGCATTTTGGTGAATGTACTTTACTGGAACTAGCCAGATATAAATCCTATGCAGGTCCCATTTCACAACATTGTTGCTGTGTTTTATTGGCTATTTATATTCACATGAACTGCGCTTTCTATAAACTTGTAAACCAACACTGTACTGTACATTCACCATGTTAAGTGAGTAGCAGTATGCAGACCACACTCAACTAAAGACTTCTAAATCATCGCTCCTCTGTTTCATAGTCACTTTGAGAGAAGCTTGCATGAACAACCTTTCCGAAACTGCATGGAGCATACAAAGAGTCTCACCTCAAAAATAATTTAACACAAACTGAGTTTTGCATGAAAGTACTTTGCTTTCAGTCCTCGCGTAGACTGTGCAATCCCAGAAAGCAGAATCAAAAGACTGCAGATTATGACATACGTGTCAAGGACTTCAATAGAGCATATTGTTTGATTTAATGCATTGAAATGTATAATTACAAATTCCTCTGTCATTTTCTACATTATGTTTCACAATGGAACCAAGTCAGGAATATATTAACTGTACAGGAAAAGAGCAAGAGAGACAAAAATATCTCCTTGCTTTTAAAATCTCGGAGGAAACAATAAAATGAAACCGGGGGGGGGGAAGACCTGACAACTGTTTGTTTATTCAGCATTTTGAAGCTATATATATACATTGTTTTAATGTATCATTACAGTTGGGGGATTTCTTAATTCCTGCGTGTTTATAACTTGTCACCTTTGGGATTCGAGGCATGATGATGATGATGATGATGATGATGATGTCATCAGAAAGGAAACTTTTAGAAGCTGACACTGGTCAGTTCTTTCATGATTATCAGCACATCTGTGCTCACAATGCCATGCTTCAGCCTGGAACTGCTGGTTTATGTTAAAGCCTAAAAATAGTGTTAGTCTTCAAAAGCTATCCTATGCGCAGCCAGGAAACGCTTTGATTTTCTGACTTTAATAGAATATTATAAAAGAAAGAATGTAAAAGACTGCCTTGTATCTGGTGTCCAGGTGCCATGTTCCTCTTTTTTTTTTTTACAAATCAAAGCAAAAAGCTTTGACCTTTTGTTGTTTTTTCAAAGCTTTACAAAGACACACAATGATTGCATGATTTATGGTTTTTCACCTTTATTTAAGCAACTGATATTAGAACTCCATAAAGTGTAGGAATGTTCTGGAATGTTTGTAAATCAGGCTACTTGATTGGCTGAGAGCAACATCACAGATCTTCAGAACCATTCCAGTGCTAGATGGGCCACAGAGAATACAGTTAACATACATGGTAAATTTGTATACAAGGTTTAATGCCCATATTCCAGCGCTTGACAACACAAATTTGGAACGTGACCAAGTGCTGTAACAGTGAACTATATTTATACGGTATGGCTAACTGATTACCCCAGGAACACTGCCTGTTTGATTACAATTACTGTTGTACGGTATTTAGCAAATTGTGTTTTATGTTTTGTGTTTTGCGCATTTCAAAACTGAAAATCATATGCAGCCCAGAGGTCAAAGCTGAAAAGATGTTCAGGTCCCATAAAAGTTTGAAAGGCAATATCATTGCAGAAGCTGCCAGTCAGAGCTCTACAAAACAAATCACATTCCTGGAAGCTAATTGAAGGATAAATGAAGCTACTGAACTCAAGAGCAGGCACATCAGGGCTATGACAGAAGTGTAGATCCTTGTGTATAATTAGAAGCATGAAGATACGACATCTGCTGCGGCTGCTGCAGCCCAATGCCACAAGAAAATAAATGTATCATTAACTTCATTGTCTCTTCAACACAGGAAGCATATATTAGAATTTTAAAAAGGCCTTTAACAACTGAAAAATGTCAATTAACCTGGGTGTTAATGGAATATTCAACATGCGTTATCTTTTAAAACTGACACACCAGCAATGCAATATTACACCTACCAACCCACACCAACCCAATCCATTAGTTTTTATCTCCTCCTTACTGTAGTTCTCGTTCTAGATGCTTATGATACTTTATATGTGTATCCATGTTCATCAGGTGCGGGAGACTGAAGTGGCCAGTTGGCAATGACTAACAGCAGAAAGCATTGGATTATACATACACATCATGTAACAATCAAATCAAACATTGTTGTTATTAATAATATCATTATCATTGTTATTTATTTATTATTTTTTTAATTAGGCACAAGACGAGATGGTCTTCTGGGAAGGTTTCTATGGGAATGCTAATTTAGAATTCATTAAAACAAAAAATCAAAAAACGTTCTGGAAGATCACATTTTGTTAAACTCTCAAATTGTAAATTAAATTAGTTTTGCTTTTAGATATAAAATAATCATGCTTTTCAAAGCTATAGACTGTACGTTTTGGTATTTTCTAATACAATTAAATTGTGATATTTCTGTGATGGAATACATGTATGAAATAAAATATACCCACCTACCTAAATAAAATAACTTGCGTCAAATCGTTTTACACACTTGTTCAAATTAAGAGCAAGATGCTTTCAGAATATCAGTGCTTCTAGGATGTTTTAAGTATGTTCACTGCATGGAGTCCCCTGAGAGTGTAATACAAATAAAATTAATCTCATGAATTCATAAAATGTGCTATTAAATAATATATTTTCTAAGAACACTGAAAAGGAAGTGTTAATTTTTTGTATACTGTGTAAATATAAAGGTTTGTAATACACAGTGTATTTACGCAAAGAGAGATGCACAGCTTTATATTTCTGTATAAATACACACACCCACACATTGCACGTTTTACTCCCCAATGTATAGTTTATAAATCCCTCTGAGGAAGGAACTTCATTTAGTATCTCGCATTTAAAATGGTGCATTTCCTCGTCATTTTTCCAGACAAACCCATGATTAGTAACAATTAAACATCTGAAACCCGCTCTGGAAGTGTCCTGCTGCTCAGGGGGCGGGGGCTGTGTTATCTTTGGAATCATTTTAATGTCCCGCTGGTGTAATATAACAAGGTATTATGTCATGGAGCTTATTAGTATGCATGTGGGATACATCAATTTGCATTGACATCATACAGAATTTTTCAATAAATCATGCATTTTTCTACAGCAGTTTTTTAAGTTAGTTTGTTTGTTTTATTTTTAAAACCGGAAGCAAACGATTAATAATGTGTCATTTTCCAAATAAATCACAGGATTTGCATAGTTCCACTTCTTTATATAATACATCAGTTGGTGAGCAAGAAATAGAACAGGTTCTATACTGGTATAAATAAGTACATGAATACTGTACATCTACCCTAACCACAAGCACCCTGGTAGATAAACTGCTGACAGCTAGGTAGCTACACATTGAGTGAAAAGACCAATGAAAAACAAAATGATACGATTAAGCTTCTCTGGCTCCCAGTCATGACCACCAAGTTAGCAAAGTTTTAAACTGTGCTCTGTTAGAGCAGGGGTCTCCAACCCTGGTCCTGGAGAGATACTGTGGCTGCTGGTTTTCATTTCAACCAATCTCTCAGTTACTTAATTGAACCAATTATTGGCTTAGTTAGTCAAGATTAACAGGTGTTCTTTAGCCACTGATGATGTAAAGACTCCTATAAAACCTGCTGGATAGGGGCTCTCCAGGACCAGGGTTGGAGACCCCTGTGTTAGGTTAATCTGAAGTAGAGATTTGACAACTCAGGAGCATAAAAACATACGAAACACTATTTTACATTGCAAACCCTCCATTTGACATATCCTCCTGCACCCAAACTAATGCTGTTGTCAGGAACCAAATCAGCACTTTCAAGCCCTGGACAGCAGTGTGGAGTAGTGGTTAGGGCTCTGGACTCCTGACTGGAGGGTTTTGGGGTTCAATCCCAGTTGGGGGACACTGCTGCTGTACCCTTGAGCAAGGTACTTTACTTAGATTGCCACATACTCAATGCATAATGATGTACGTTTAACACAAGCCAGAAAGTCTCAGTTCTGTCAATTTAAAAAGAAAATTACACTTTTTTTATGATCGCCTGTTTGACTGTCTGTCTGTTCAGTATTTAAATAAGAATTTATTTATGAATATATTGTGTTGCTTTTATATTTCAATTTACTAGAATTTGCACAAATCTAAAGATTATACAATCAATTAATATTTTAACCGAATAGGAGCTGAAGAAAAAAAAGTGAAGCATGCAAAGTAGTCATAAGTAAAGAAAACAAAGTTGTTGTTTTTTTAATATAATGAATTTTGCAGACTGCAGCCAAAAATATTCGAAGAACATCAAGATGATGAAAATGATATATGGCAGTGCAAACTTCAAACAGAATTGTGTCTGTACTATTCAATATAGAGGACAATTATTTGAAGGTCTTGTGACAATGACAGCATTAAAGTAGTGTTTAATTGTCAGCTTTGCATAAACGGCTTAGCAGTAAGATACTTTTAAAAAATCTTATTTCATTTTTCCTTGTAGGTTTCCCCCCCCCTGAAAAACCTACAAATGTATAAAGTTATCAGAATGTAAATGAATTATTTTTCAGCTTGAAATCAGTGCATTATTATTGAACTAGTTCTGTGTATATTTTAATTTGCAAAAGATTCTGGCATGAAATAGGAATGGGTTAGCCAGGCTAAATAGCAGAAGATTTACACGAGTTACTGTGTTGTTCCACTGTATACCATGCCACTTTATCTCATCTATATAGTATTGTGTAAAAGACAATGCTAATTCATTTGATCAGCATGTGTTTGTGTTTAAGTGTACTGGCTTTGAATGTATTGTGTCTTTATTGGTTTTAGTTGCACCTGGTACTTTGTCCTCTCTGCCATCGACAAATCAACTGGAAATTAAAGCCAACCAGTCTACAACCAGACTTTAACACACAGGGGTCAAAGATCTCTTGTATGTAACAAAAGAAAATAGGATTGATTCAGATTGCTTTCAAATCATTCCAGGACATTGTTTAAACCCATTTATTCTTTAAGCAATCTTAGGAAGGAGTAATTATATAAAATAAAGGTTAACATCTTTTGTTTGCCCCCACTGCATAAAATCAATGTATTAACTATTGATTACCCTGCTGAATATCTGCCTTTTAAGGATCCAAACACTGACACTAAAGCCTTAAAATTATAAACTCAACTTTTTTTTACCTATATTTCACAATACAGTATTTGTATTGTATGTAGCATTGTTATTAAATAATCCAGCTGGATTACTATAGAGTTAAAGAATGGTCTATAGTATTTAGATCATTCAAATCTTAAATAACGGGCATTATCCAAATGGCAGAGATATCATCTAAAGACAAAAATATTGCTATAGATGTGTCTGGGAGGCAGACAGATATGCAAGTAGTAAAAATAAACTAGTTGTTCACAACTGTGTCTGTCTGGGCTTAGAACTCACAGTGTTTCCAAAGTTAAAAGAAGCCTGTGCTGAATCGCAATTTGCTGTATCTCTGTGTTCTTTTTGGGATGAACCTGATTGAGGAAATTACAGCTCTGACAGCTTTCGCTACAGCTTGGAAAAGCAGATTCTGAGGCTTATATATGCAGCACATTTCTTTAAAGGAATATATATATATATATATATATATATATATATATATATATATATATATATATATATATATATATATATATATGCTTTTCTTCTTGTGCTCCTTTTTTAATAATCTTGTTAAACACAAAAGGAGCAGTAGCTTCTGAAATTGTGATAACTGCGTGCCCGACACAAGCGTGTCTGTACGAGCTCGGGGTGCAGTTCTAAACACGGTAGTTTCGGGGCTTTCAGTCTGACCTCGAATTTTCACTTGTCAAAACCATGCTTGTAATTTTGCTTCCTGGCTGTCTAGTATAGTAAAATCATGACATTGTTTATTCCCTTTGATTTGGCATGGATGTATGCGAGTGTGTTGACAAAAGGTTTTTTTTTTTCTTCTTTTTTTTCAGTGCCGCCTCTCTCACAACTTTTTTTGTTTTTTCCATGCATATTGTTTCATTGATGAGAGACTGTGAAGGTGTACTTTATATATTGGTACTACAGGGAAACATTGAAGTGTGTGTTTTTTTTGTTTTTAGGGGTCAAAGTCGCCCATTAAAATAATAACACTGCAAGCCACTTGTCATGCATGTCATAATCCTTCTGTTATTCTTTTTGTTGCTGGAAAGGAAGGGTACACATATGCTGCAGACTTCCTCAGTATTACAGGTCAAACCCCCTGAAAGTGGATCATTTATATGCCACTCCCCATTGCAGAACAGCATGGAGACAGTTAATGAGAGGCATGGCAAAAGAGAATATTTCCATGACTTTGTTTCTAGACAGGCACTGGCAGAAAAGCTGTGTCTTCTGGGAATTGATGAAAAAAGAACAATAGCAGCTTCTGATTTAATGCCCCCAGTTCTGTAGTCACTGCAGCAGCTTGAGGGAAAGAATTTGCAAAACACACAGACCTTTTGCTGCTTTTTTTTTAAATGGTAGAGGTCCAATGGTGCAAATAAATAAATAAATAAAAATAAGGTAGCTGTGACATTTGCAATTTTCTATGCACCAGCCCACTCCATTTCCTTCCCCAGTGCTACTTACATGGTACAGTAAGCTTCCAGGATTGACAATAATTACAGCCCGCATAAAATGAAGAGGATAATATGAACACAGCTTTGCCATAATTGCCTTTTCATTATTTGCTAACAGAGAGCTATTCACTCATAAGAAAAAGATTGCATAGTAATTGGCCCACAATGGAGAAGCTGAAGCTAAGACTGGTAATTTTCATGTTGCTGTGAAGGTGTTTTTTTTTTTTGTTTTTTTTTTGGCAACTTTTTTTTTAAATTAAAAATCTAAAGCATTAAAGTGTAATTTTAAAAACTGCAATTTCCAGCATGAATGAAAATCTCTGTATTAACACAAGCTTCCATTAAGAGTGGAACATCCTATTAGCGGCATTAGGAGTCGTCTGTGAGTTTACGTTTGGGCAGCTTCTAACCCAGATAGGATTTACACAGCTTTGTTTGTGTCTCTAGTTCAGGCGCATATTGAAACTCTTATTGACGGTACAGTAATTGGACATTTATCCAGTTTCATTTGCTGCAAACACTCAGTTACAGAGGGATGGGGACTTCGATATACAAGAGGGGTTACTGCTAAGTATGTAGATGACTTTCAGAACACTGCACACTGGCTTTATAATGACCCATAACCATCCATGTAAAGTGTTACAGAAATACTAGCTTGTTTAAAGGTTGGCAACCCAAGTCTGTTTAAATAGAGTTATACATTTCAAGCTGGTTTATGTTGCACATGCTTTGGTCACACTTCAGCATAAGTGCTGCATATTAATCTTTTGATTTTCAGTGTTAACACTATAGAGTTTCATTCATAATTAATGACATAGAATTTCTGTTGTTCCCTTCCACTAAAGCATTGATATGCATTTTATTAATATTTCTGCTTTAGTAACATGTACATTCTTCATACAGTAATATGCAAATTTATTGGAAAACCTCAATATTTGTCATTTATATCCTTTATATACCTACCTGATGAATAACAATTTTTGGTCAGTAATCGCTGATATAGAAACAATAGGCACCCACATGTGCTTTTACCATTTGTGGCTATGTAATCCTTTTATCTTACTATATTAAAGGAATTCTACATGTGGCCTATTAAAGTTATCAATTAAATTAGATCGTCACTAATTTGCCGATTTTGACAATTTTCCAAGATTTTTAGTTACAGTGGTTTGATTTCATCTGCACAACAAACCAAAACTACAGAAGCAATGGGGTGTTCTCATACAGAAGCAATGGGGTGTTCTCATACAGAAGCAATGGGGTGTTCTCATACAGAAGCAATGGGGTGTTCTCATACAGAAGCAATGGGGTGTTCTCACACAGAAGCAATGGGGTGTTCTCATACATTTACTCACACTACTTTTGATGAACCAAAACAAGTGTGTTTTACCAATGTGTTCATTAATAAAGTTTGATTTGCAACCCCTAGCTAAGCAAACATGTGAAGGATCAGTGGCACTTTTTGAAGTGCACTCAGCAATGTAAACACACATGGGAGGATGTATTTATCTCACATATTTCTTTGAACTAAAGATATGCATTACCAGTGTTAAGCAGGTAGGATAATCTGCTGTTGAAAGGTGTACTTGACTTGACTGGATGTTGTTTTCTAAAGAATATCTTGCACCCTGCCCTGTTGCTCTGTCTTGATTTGCAAGAAATCTCCTTAAACAGTAGAGAGCATGTACTTTTTGTTTAGCAAAGTGCACTTTATGGCTGTGATTTATTTATTTTACTTTTATTTTTTTTAAATTATGTGATAAATAAAAATGTATCTGTGCTGCTATGTACTTTATGTTGCTAGTACAAAACAAAAAACAATTGCTCTAGATCATACAATGCTTTTAATACCAATCCATTTAATTTATTGCATTAGAAAGGGTTATGTCACAGTGGTAATTAATTAATTAATTAATTAATTAATTATTTTTATAAATGTAGTCGTTTCCAGTTATTTTATTATTTTCTCCCAATTTGGAATCGCCAATTATTTTATTATGCTCAGCTCACCTCTACCATCCCTGCGCTGTCCTCCGAAGCGTGTGCTGTCAGCCGACTGCTTTTTTTCACACTGCGGACTCACCATGCAGCCACCCAAGAGCTACAGCGTCGGAGGACAACGCAGCTCTCGGGCAGCTTACAGGCAAGCCCCCAGGCGCCTGGCCAGACTACAGGGGTCGCTGGTGCTCGGCAAAGGAATAGCCTGCTCGAACTCGCGACTTCCAGACTATAGAGCGCATTCTGCAATCCACTTGGAGCACCTTTACTGGATGCGCCACTCGGGAGCCCCCATGTCACAGTGGTAATAATCAAATATTCATTTGCCTGAAATGAACACCAGATCATGTGGTGCACGAGCACAATATAATCTCAAGGACAATACCAACAGAGGAGAGAGCAAGAGAGAGAGGCATGCTGTGCTGCTGCTAGCTGACTGGCATTGCACTTGCTCCTTTTAAAACCTAACACATATATGAGAGTCTCAGTCATCTTTTTATATTTACAGGGTGCCTTGATTCCTTCTTGTAAAGAAGGGGGCTGTAAAAAGACTTGACTCGTGTGTCAATTAGCTCTTTGCTCCCATAAGAAAAGCAACATAGAAAATAAGTTAGCCCTGGAATTGAATGTTAGGTATTTATAGGGGCCTGAGGCATTCCTCTCAGAGACTAGAATGAAAATGTCCTCAAAAATAGTATTTAGTGAGATCGAGGAAGCACAATTTGAATTCCTAGTGTCTGGATTAAAGTCTGCTGCACAGACTGCATCCCCTCTATAGAATGGTGCCGGATGTGACGATCATTTGAAGGGAATCCTTCATTTTCTCTCTCTGCTTCAATTTTCTGTTTTACGCATGTTTCCATCATCTCCCGCCTCGTTGTTGAAGAAATCGTGTTCTACTGTTAATAAGCCTGTTGTGCTATACACGTCACTCCCAGCCTATCTACACTTGTGCTTGATTACTTTTACACTGCTTTATTAGATCTATATTATAGTCAGCCAGAGGCCTTTCTTTTGAGGTGTGATTTGGTGTCATAATTATTTAACACAGCAAGGCTGCAATTCTTCTTCGTAATTAACTGAAGCAAACTGATTGGTATGGCTTCCTGTACTCATCCCGTTTTAATGTTTAAACATTTACTTTGTGCTTGAAGGATTTGTTTGTATATTTCTTGTGTGTGATGAGCACTTTTCTGTAATTAGTTCCTGGGGGACACCACTTTCTAACAGTTGAAGAATAATTACTGCCTTATGAAATGTTAAACTGCCGATGCAGTCTTTTGTTATGGCTTAATTGCATGCAACACGTAAGGCAGGTATTTCATTTTATTCCATGATCACGAAGGACGTAACTTTCACAGACGCAGCAATTCGTTTTTATAGCTTTGTAAATACTCTTATATGGTCATTTTGTTAGACGCCAAAGCAAAAACGAAAGCCTGTTCTGCTATTGAAATGGATGTGTCTGTGTCCCTCGTAGAGATGTTCTTGGGGAGGAAGGGTATAATGGAAAACGAAAGCCTGTTCTGCTATTGAAATGGATGTGTCTGTGTCCCTCGTAGAGATGTTCTTGGGGAGGAAGGGTATAATGGAAAATGAAAGCCTGTTCTGCTATTGAAATGGATGTGTTTGTGTCCCTCGTAGAGATGTTCTTGGGGAGGAAGGTATGGAAAATGAAAGCCTGTTCTGCTATTGAAATGGATGTGTTTGTGTCCCTCGTAGAGACGTTCTTGGGAAGGAAGGGTATAATGGAAAATGAAAGGTGAGAGTGGCTCCCTCATGAGTGAAGCTACAGCCTCCTACTCCTTAAAGGTGATCTGACAGGAGATAATCCCAGCTAATCCGGGCAACCAGGTCAATCCCATGAGTTAATGGTATAAACTACAGGACCAGGCTGAAAGAATTGTCCAGACTAGAAAAACACTTAATTTAGGGATCCCTAATAAGTATTTATATGTGATCTGTAAACATGCTATAAACAGGTATAAACTGTGATTAGCAACTATAACACTGGATCACAGCTATATTTAACATTGCATTTGCTATACAATGTTATAAGAAAGTTATAGAATAAAAATTGAAAATATGAATTCTGCCCTATGGAATCTGGATTACTTTATTTACAGGCATAATAGTGCTTTATCAGTGGATGAGCCTCGATGGGTCGAACAGTGTCACATCATTAACCCCGTCAGAAAACTATATCTGCTTACCACGTAGTGTGAAAACTATGTTTTTTTTTTTTTTTGGGTTGTTTGACTTTTCATCGCTCATTTTGTTATACTATGCTATTGTCGTCCTACAATTTTGTCTTCCTAAACTTACTGAGCCATTATTAGAGGCACTCATAAGACATGGGGACCAGAGATGACGGCCGTTGAGACATTGCCTATTCCAATCTGATGCCATGGCTGGGCGTGTAGCTCATAAACGTGATCCCACGCATCATAAAGCTCTGTGATTTACAGTTATCTCGAGCAGTGCGTGACAGACAGAGACAACTTACAAGTTTCAATCAGCAAAAAACAGATGAACACGGAGATGTGCATTCAGAACCTTGAGTCATGTCCACCTTGCTCCGCTGACATTGTGAGGAGGAATTAACTACTTTCTGGTAAAGCTCGTCATACTTCAGTTACATGGTATTATCACTCCTTTTTTGAAGACCATAGCTTTTTGTTATATACATTTTCACTTGCTTTTGAAGCAAAAATTGACAATTAAGGGGAATAAAGAGAAAACAAAACACCAGTTTGAGTCTCACATATTTCAATTTGTTTAAATACTGAACATAATAAAAAAAAAAAAAAAGAAAATACATGAAAATCTAGATAGACTCTGTTTCTTTTAAGAGCCCCAAACAAGTAGAGACATGTTTGTCTAAATTCGTTAGGAAATTAGGTTGATAGTTAAACACACTGATTTCATTGGAAATATAAACATCCCTAACACAAAACAACCATTATGCCTAATCCTTATTGCATGGTTTCTACAGTAACCAAACTGCATTGTCATTTTTAAGGAGCATAAGTAAGGAGATACTAGCTTTAGCCTGGAATAGCTCATATTGTTCTAGTAATTACTCCTTTCAGCCATATAAACCAGTTGCCCAGCCCCCTTCCTTAAACTAAAATGCTTCTTTTCTCCAGGTCTCAAGATTAATCTTTGTTTTCATAGGCTTTTAGGTGGGACTCTTCCCTTAATCCTTTTAAGAGTGTGTGCCTGCAAGTCATGGGTCTTTGTACAGCTTAAGGTTTAATGAGCCTGACATTGCTCGAATTCTGAGGTCAGTTTGACCTTTGCTGTAGCTCTGTCACTCTTCAAATTTGCTGTTACACACTGGCGATGGCCGACCGTCAACTCAAATAAGAAGAGTCTGTTATTCATCCTTTCCTCTGGATGTCAATTAAAGCATATTGTGGTAGGATTGAGGGAGCATGCTGCATTCCATTCCAAATTACAGCCATGACACACAATACCTTTAAACCTCTCAATGCATTAGGCATTGACATGCACAGCTTAAATCAAAGATAGACTTCACCTTAGCTGTATGATATACTGGTCTATAGTACATCATGTATAGGTAAGAAGGCAAATCCTTCATATATATATATATATATATATATATATATATATATATATTAGACACACACACACACACACACACACACACACAGTAGTCTCCCGCTAAGAGAACACCCCTCGGGAAGCAAGTGAAGTGTTCTCTTAGCCGAAGTGTTCTCTAAGACGGTGTTGACCACCAGGCACAATATGAATAGATAAATAAATAAATAAATAAATAAATGCATCAACATATGAAATTAACAGAATAAGTAAGAGAAAAGCAATAGGCAAGTGTATGTTAATAAACTATAATAATAAAGTAACAGACAAACTAAAGTTAACAAAAACTGTCAAACTAAATTAACACAGCTCCCCTACACATGTAAAAAATGCAGCAGCAGCAGCTCTAGATTAATTATGAGTACATGTACAGGAGCAATATTCAGGACACACAATGGTGAAGCAACTCACCAGAATGGGAAACACCAAATTGCTCAGCGACTTGTGTCTGATTCAGGTTTATTTCGAGAGCTTGAAAAATGTTCAACTTTTTGCAGCAAGAGAAACAGCGGTGAGTTTCACCATTTGTTTACATGTCATTTTGTAGCAATGAGGTGCGCTCATGGAAATCAGAATACAAAACGAGGCAATGATAAATGACAGCGGTTCTGGAAAGATTGAATAAAATCAGTGTTTCTCAAGACACTCAAACCATTAAAATTTCAGTTTCATGTTACAAATTTCAGTTTTCATCAGGTTACAAAACAGTACTGTATCAGTTGTGAACGAATCGCTATCAGTGCCAAAAAGGTGTTCTTTTAAGTGAAGTGGGAAAAAAGTTGTTCTCTTAGGCAAAGTGTTCTCTTAGGTGGTATTCCTATACGCAGAGACTAAAGGTGGATCTACACTGGAAACGAGCGGTGCGAGCGAATAATTTAGACTAGACTGGAATGTATGGGTGCGTCTACACTGACTGCGAGAGGCCAGTCTGGGTGATGCGAGTGACTCCACAGGAATAGAGGTGTGTTCTATTTTTAGCCAGTCCTGAGTGACTAGAGTGAAACAGACCAATCAGAAGCAAAGTCAGTTCCCAACCCAACCCATTCACAAAACCACACCCAGGATCAGCTTCAGCCCCATTTCCAGGCACAGCCCCAGGATCAGTCCCAGCCCCAGTTCCAGGATAAGCCCCACCAGTATGGACTGCTGGGACTGTGAGAGACACACACACCTACACACCTGCCTACCTACCTGTATGCATTTGCTCAAACATTCATCAACTTTTCTTATTTTCTTTTAGTCTTACCTTATAAAAAAATATAGTATTTTATATCAATATTGCTTTTATAGAACAAGAAGTTTTCACTGAACGATGGGCACCACCGGTATGGTCACATTCAATATGAGTAATGAAATGCATATTTTAGGAAAGGAGTTTACATACAATGGCGATGTTTGGATAAAGGACCTACACTGGAGTATGGGTTTAACATGTAGTGTTTTGATGGGGAAGCCAATGGCTAGATCCCTGGTTAATGCTGATTTAGTATATTGTTATATAGAAGATGCAAATTTTGAAGCAGGCTGTGTTACTATGCCAGTTGGTAAACATCCATTTCTGCCCTCGGCGTACAGCGTCTTCAAAAACACATATCCTGAAATAAAACCAGTCTTGAAAGGAGTCATCCAAGATGTACAGTAAGCAGCTGTTTCACATGTTCTTTTTTGTAAACGCTGTGGCACTGTTATTGTTGTCTTGTGAAACTAGTAAACTGGTATTCAAATAATAATAAAAAAGAAAAGCACTGAGAAGTTGGCTGGTGTTTGTAAACGCATTAAAATGCTGAGGTAGGACGTGAGAAGAAAGGCGCAGTGAAAACGAGCAGGCCTCAGGTCAGGAGCTTCCCATACTCTCCCATGCACATAAGGAAATAATAGGAGCTGTAATTTAGTGGCTTTTTGTTGTATTGCGTAATATTTGGATTTTTAATCTAAAACATACATCTAAAAAAAACTTAAAAGACTTGAAGCCACTCAACCTTAAAATTGATGACCAGAGTGTTTAAAAAAAAAAAAGTGTTCTTGTAAATCAGTTTTAGCTAGGTACATAACACTGAGCACGCCCAACAGTACATTCCAGCCAAGTAAACATATTTTTAGATACCGATAAAGGGATATTTTCAAGTAACTGACATACCTAATTGATGTCAAGAGCACAACAGGCCTGAAAGCACAAAGTTGAAGACGCAGCTGCAGAGATGAAGCGATAGGCCAACTTCTCTGTGAAGTGTGTAAAATCTGGGCAGGTTGTTTCATCTCTGCAGTGAGCTGCTATGAGGAAGGGGTGTAGTGTTTGCCTGGCAAACGTGTCCTCTGATTTCTATCAGTGAGCAATCCTTGTCATTTCCCCGACACGGCAGGACTTTCAGAGCAGTGCTCCGAGCACAGAGACTAGGTGTGGCCGATGAGGCCAAGATAAACACACACACACACACACACACACACACACGCACGCACGCACAATGGGGCTAGTGTGTTGCCATGCGAATTTCCAGTGTCGTATTTTCATTTTGTCTCTTGAAAATGTCCCCCCCCCCCCTTCATCCCATCTCTGTTATCTTAATTCTCAATCAGAGCGCAGCAGCAGCCTTTCAAATTGAACAAACCTTGTCTCAAATCGCCTCTTCAGCTTGTGACAAGATGGACTTCATTTTCCCTGCAAGCCCGCAGCAAGGTCACACCTTTTTAATTTATTTTCTGAAAAAAAAGAAACCTCAAGATTGATGGAACAAGGGCCAGATCTGGCTGGAGGTCATTCCTAAAGCTAGTTTTAAAATGGAGGAGGATAAGAAGAATCGCATAGATAACCATAGCCAGGTGCAAATTAATGTTTAGGTCTCGGTCTGGGAAATATTATCATGTTCACATAACTATCCCCCTTAGATGTTTGTGACAATATTGCATTTTTTTAAATTGTATTTTTATTTTCTTTACCAGTGATTTTTCTATTCTCATATGTAGTTACCTAAAACTACATAAAGTTCACCACCACTTTATCTGAACTGCCTGCTTTTCCAAACTACCCTGTTATCCGAACAGGCATTTTCCACCAGTATTAAATCAAATGGAAATAAACTCAACTTTGTTATCTCTAAATGCTTGTTCATCTGATCTGGGTTTAAAAGGGGCTGCAGAAGCCTGTATAAAGATAAGAATGTTTCTTAATCAAATTTCTAAATGGCTATGATTTCTTAGCTGGTTCCGGGAGACGTAGGTAAATGATTGTTAGAACATTTCAATTGAACTCTTGGTCATGAGTTTCAAAAGTAACATCAAGCCCCTGCATTAACACACCTATAGATCTGTAGAACTGCCTGTAGTTCAGATACGTTTTAACTCTGTGTTTCAGGACACAGTACATTGGGATAGATTGTATTCCTGGGACAGATAATTGATGACTGACTCATTTTGAAGAATTGCAGGCAGACTGAGGTTAGCTGGGTGGAGATGGAGGAGGTGACCTGTTGTGAATGAAAGCAAACGCAAACAGAGGACTAACTCCCATGTAAAGATCTGGTTAATTGAGAAAGTGAAGGGGGCTGATGGGTGGTCATCCTCTTGGACTCCAAAGCAATTCCAAAAACTCTTCTGCGGAGACTGAAACATCTTAAACCAGTATGGGGGTCCGGGAAGGGGGTGGGAGGGATGGGACACGTCTGGAGTAAGAGAAGCCCTGCCATCAGAGAAGATTTGGAATGAGGAAAACAAATGTCACAAATTGAAGATTGCAGGGATTCCACTGAGATCTGTGTAAACCCTCATGGTTTGGCTGAAGCCTGGGCTAGTGAGGTTAGCACATGCCTAACAGCAATTATGAAAAGGTCTGCCAGAGAACAGCTCCCAAAAATAAGCCCAGACAGATGATGCGCCATCTGCTTTAAATGATGGCAGAGTCTGGTAAAGAAAGGGGCTGTCTGGTCCCTCGTGGTTGAATGTGGCTGCTTTGGTGCCACCTCTGACACGATATCTTTTCACCAGCATCCTCCTCTGTGTGAATGTGCCAGTCACTCTGTAAGATCCTTCGTCTCTCCCCTAATCTCTGTACAGCACCCTGAAAAGCTGTGCTGTGGTCTTTTCACCATTGATATTATTGGCTAGTTCAGTTGTCGTCTTTTGATGAATATTGAGAAATGTGTTTATTTTGTTCTGTAGACTTTGTGTTGGATACAAGCACTTCTTAATAGAAATACTGTACGCTTTTAAGTCATGGTGGTCTACATTTCACTACAATGGCACTTAGTCTCTGTTTCTGTCTAAGATGAAGGTTATCACATATTCCTGCACAGTTAGCTAGTATACAAAAAAAAAGGTTACACGTTTTACCTCGCAACTGATTTTAGTACAAATAGTAATTGAGTAAATAAGAAGCAATACTAGACATTGAATTACGTTTGTACCATGGCCTGTAAACTGGAACTCCTACTTGGAGGAACTGTTTTGTTTTATGTATATATTAGAGAGAGAGGGAATACAAGGCATTTTTCTGAAATAAAGTCGTTATAGAGCATCAGTTGAAGACAGACAGTAAGAGGGGTGATGATCATTAAGTCTCGTAAATCCTAGAAATGCTTGTTTAGATATTGTATTATAACCAAGGATTAGTGTTTCACCAGACAGCTATCAAGTCTCATGACACTGAAAAATAACATGTTCCCACAAGGGTCAGGTTGGGAAGCGGCACCTTTAAATGGGTGTTAAGGCTGTATCGTTGTCTGTTGCACCAGATGCACCACTTGTCAAATCATTCTGCTGACCCAAGTCCAATTCAGCTAGTTCAACATTAAAGGGCAGGCTGCAGACCACTCTGTCGTTATCAGAGGAATGTTTTCTGCAAAATGGGTTTCTTCTCTCAAACAATTATCTAATATATATCCAGTGAATGAAATCACAGATTACACGAGAAAGGTCCCTGCATCCAAAAGATAACAGCTTTACCTTAAGTAGCTTTGTCAGCCTCTCTGTCTTTATTTATATCTGTCTGTCTGTCTTTCTTTATTTAATTTTCTTTCTTCTGTCTGTTCTTTCTGTCATCTTTCATTCGTTCTTTCATTGCATTTGACAGCGTTCTCGTGAGCTGTTTATAAGCTGTAATGTGATGTTATTGCATTTCATTTGAATGGCTCTGTCTTGAAGAGAGGCTGGTGTGACTTTGTTCAAACCTGGCCTGAAGCTGCTCAGCCATTTCCTTCCATGTGCTATCCGTAAGGACATGAGTTTAAAAGTACTCTGCAGAAACATACTGTGTCAGGGCAGACGCGCTTCCCCCAGTGCTCTACTGATCCCTGTTAAGCTTGCTCCTTGCCAAGTGGCCAGTGGTCTGAAGCAGCTCGCGAGACTCCTGGATCAAGTTCATCCTTCATAACCGTGCTTCTCAGCCTTGGTGTTCAGTTTTTACAGTGAACACCACAAACATTTGTTTTGAAACTTTGAGTCGGCCCAGGATTTTTATCCATTCATATATATACAGTATATATATATATATATATATATATATATATATATATATATATATATATATATATGTGTGTGTGTATACTACCCACAGTCTGGCAGTCCTTGTAATGCTGGAGGTCAGTGCATCAGCTCTCTGGTTATTGAGCCTGTTCCCCGCTACATTGCTTGCAGTCTTTGTTTTCTGGCATTCTCCCTATCGCACCCAGCATTGGGAGCATTTTATTTTTATTGAGTTATTGAAACACGACTGGGGGGCTCGTATTTGATATTTTAGAAGAGCAATTAAAGTTAAGTAATGCCCCGATGATTTTATTTTATTTTTTTCCAGTTTTGCCGCCTGTCCTTTAGGATCCTCCACGATATTAAATTATTTATTGCTGGAGGTGATCTCTATGTAAATCCCTTAGAAATGGAAATGCACAGAAGCACAGATTATAAAATTTACACATTCTAATGTTAACACCAGTTTTTAATCATTGCATTTGCTTTTCCATTAATGCTGCTAATAACGTTAATTAAAAAAAAAACTGAAAGCATTATAATAGATAAGCAGACTTATCAACTTTAAAAGATGATCAAAGGCTTGTCAGTTAGTACTTTATGAAACATGAACTCCATGTTACAGAAATGATCATCATCCAGTTGAAGTGTGTAAGCCTGTAAACAATTAGATTCAGCGTGGAAGTGTTTGGTGAGTGGCAGAGAAAAATGGGAGCAACAAAGTTTCACTTGTCATGTATTGACAGATTTGGCTTTTTTTTTTTTTTTACATGAAGCAGCTAAAGATAGGCTTCGTTTAGATGTGTGTCAATTTCTTTTTTTTCTGCTTTTACTTGCATACGATGCTTAAAGTCTGTGCTAAGATGCTTTCATCTGGGTTCAGGAGCTGCTGTTCAGTGTTAGTTGCCTCTGTGTCACTTTGGATCTAGTTTCCTGTGTTTTTTTTTTGTGGTTTGCAATACGCTGCTTTGCACTAGGTGGGGCTGGTGCATACTGTATAGTGACACTGGCTGATCTGGCCCATAAAACATGTGTCTATGGCAGGCAACTGAAACAGAAGAGCAACACCTGAACTCCTAGACAAAGCACCAGAAACACAACATTGGAATAATTGCAATGAGACCCGCTCGGAATGATTACAGTCATCCTAAAACAGTAAGGGAACAGGAATAAGAAGAACTGCTGTCTGTCTGCTGTACCTTATCGGGATGCAGCCCAGCAAATTCTAACCATTTAGTTTTGTGCGTTCCTGTGGGGGCCTTCTTGCAAATAATTTACAATAATGTCTACAACTGACTTTGCACTCTGAAACAATTTTGTAAAATATATTTTAATCTGGGGGTGGGGGGTTAAATCACCTACGAGTGAGTGGGCAGCTGGATGCAGATCGTGCACAATGAAACTGCTACCTGTGCTATGCAGATTAGACTGCTGTGCAACAACAATATCAGCTCTGTGTGCCAAGTATAGCACTCACAGTTTAACTGCATACGCACTCTGGGCATATAAGGTGCTTAACTTAATATTGGTATTGTTTTATTTAAATTTGTTTTATTATGGAATGCTTAAAACATTTGAAAGGTGACCTAATGTATTGTGTGATTAGCTCTCAATGTATCAGGTTGGCTTTTTTTTTTTACAGATATTGCAAATATATAGAGAGACGCTGAAGGTCTTTGAAATGCAGGAACTGTTAAATGCATGATATGAATAAGCTAATAAATACATTGTAAGTAATTTGCAAAGTATTTCCTAGACTTTAAATAAGGGTTAAAATCAAGTTACGCAGTTTGCCACATTTCGCCTGCAGTCAAATTAGCCTACAGTAAGTATAATGAACAAATTAAATAAATCTGAGCCCATTGCTTAAATGCAGCCTGAGTCTGCACTGCATCTGCAGGGTAATTCCATTTGTGCTATTACATAATTCAATTTAGACTTGGATCATGCTTTTTAAAAGATTATGTGAGCATATGTTGCTTGAACATGTGCCAGCTCGTGGAATAGTGCTCTTTTCATGATTCCTCTCTATTAGGTTTAGTGAGGTTATTGAAAATCGGCATCTCGCATTGCTGGCAGCTAATGAATTGATGTTACGATCTCAGACCAGGGGTACAGATGCGCTGCATTTCAACTTCTCGTTCTGAAATGCTTGTGAGAACAAGCGATGCTGTACCCTTCCAAAAAAAAAAAAAAAAGTGTATCACACAAAATGAGAGATCAGTGAATGGTTCAATACATCCAGGTTTTAGAAAATAAATGATTTTTTTTTACTCTATTTAATTTTGTATTATTATTATTATTATTATTATTATTATTATTATTATTATTATTATTATTATTATTTGTAGTAGTAAATTTGGATTTTCATTTTAATTGTAATTCTTTACCTTGCTTTTCCCATATTTATAACACGTGTGTCTCTTGCATTATATTTACCTGTTTACCATTCTTTTCCATATTTCTTTTTGCTTTACCATTCCTTGCTATGTTTACTATGCCACCAAAACTATACCACAAATGCAGATTTGCAGTATACAGGGCTGCCAGACAGCCGCTGTTATAAACTGTTTATTGATGTACTGCTCTATTAATGCTTCTGCACTAGGTGACTGTGAGAACATCAATGACACTGTGTTTTATGAAACTTCACCATTTTATATCAGTGGCTTCCCTACTTGTCTTACCTGTTGACAGTAACTCTGTACGAACCTCAGCACTCTGAGAATAAGGAGATCTTGATAAATACGTCAGGCTTGTTTCACATGAGATGAGAAGATCTCAACTATTTGCTTTTCAAGAATGTCTATTGTGAATAAGACAATGCATTTGAGAGCATGGTATGAGATTTTTAACTTTCATAGCTGAACTGGTATGCCCAGAGGTGTCGGGGCTGTGCCCCATCAAGCCCCGACACAAATTAATCACTGCGTATAAATCATTAGAAGACATTAAAGAGTAATCTGTATGTTATTCAGTTATGTATGTTAATCCTGAAGAACAAATAAAAATGTGATGTTAAAAAAAAAGACATTAAAGAGTAAGTAGCGGGGTTCTCAAAAAAATACAGGGTTATTCATCCTCACCTGCTGCTACAACTGTTTAAATAACGTACCTGTCATTTTTCTTTACATTATGGGGACGTGTAACACTGTATTTTTCGGAACCCGGGTTACATCTTTCTGACGGTGTGTGTGAGTCATAGGGGTAGTTTTGGTCTTTTTAAAATGTAATAGTTAAACTCTAATAGTATTTAGCTCAGCCAACGTTTAGGTCAATTGAAAAGACCCCAGCTTTGCTTTGCTTCTGTTTTGTTTTATTATTTGTTTAGTGTAGTCCTTTGTGCGCTCATTTTAATTGTGAAATAGGTCCATTACTGTGGTGGGAAGTATCTGTACTGTTTGATCCTGTAGAATCTCGTGTCAACACCTCTATCTTCCTCTAGAGATACAAAGCTTATTTGTGGAACTGGACACAACGAGCTGCAGCGTACAAGGCTGCAGCCCAGGGTTCCTGGGTTAAGACGACCCATTGGAGATCCTTCCCATCCGAAAAGGATGGCATCTCTTAATATAGGTTTTCTCCCAAGCCAAATTCAACCATTTAACCTGCAAGTCACCTTATCTGCAGTATCTTTACTTGATAACCTGCAGTATCTTTAGCAGCGCAGAGCACTGTATCTGCCTCAGCACTGGAGTATCTTTAGCAGCACAGAGCACTGTATCTGCCTGAGCACTGGAGTATCTTTAGCAGAGGAGAGCACTGTATCTACCTCAGCACTGGAGTATCTTTAGCAGCACAGAGCACTGTATCTGCCTCAGCACTGGAGTATCTTTAGCAGCACAGAGCACTGTATCTGCCTGAGCACTGGAGTATCTTTAGCAGAGGAGAGCACTGTATCTGCCTCAGCACTGGAGTATCTTTAGCAGCACAGAGCACTGTATCTGCCTCAGCACTGGAGTATCTTTAGCAGAGGAGAGCACTGTATCTGCCTGAGCACTGGAGTATCTTTAGCAGAGGAGAGCACTGTATCTGCCTCAGCACTGGAGTATCTTTAGCAGCACAGAGCACTGTATCTGCCTGAGCACTGGAGTATCTTTAGTAGCACAGAGCACTGTATCTGCCTGAGCACTGGAGTATCTTTAGCAGAGGAGAGCACTGTATCTGCCTCAGCACTGGAGTATCTTTAGCAGCACAGAGCACTGTATCTGCCTCAGCACTGGAGTATCTTTAGCAGAGGAGAGCACTGTATCTGCCTGAGCACTGGAGTATCTTTAGCAGAGGAGAGCACTGTATCTGCCTCAGCACTGGAGTATCTTTAGCAGAGGAGAGCACTGTATCTGCCTCAGCACTGGAGTATCTTTAGTAGCACAGAGCACTGTATCTGCCTGAGCACTGGAGTATCTTTAGTAGCACAGAGCACTGTATCTGCCTGATCACTGGAGTATCTTTAGCAGAGGAGAGCACTGTATCTGCCTCAGCACTGGAGTATCTTTAGCAGCACAGAGCACTGTATCTGCCTGAGCACTGGAGTATCTTCAGCAGCGCAGAGCACTGTATCTGCCTCAGCACTGGAGTATCTTTAGTAGCACAGAGCACTGTATCTGCCTCAGCACTGGAGTATCTTTAGCAGCGCAGAGCACTGTATCTGCCTGAGCACTGGAGTATCTTTAGCAGAGGAGAGCACTGTATCTGCCTCAGCACTGGAGTATCTTTAGCAGAGGAGAGCACTGTATCTGCCTCAGCACTGGAGTATCTTTAGCAGCACAGAGCACTGTATCTGCCTGAGCACTGGAGTATCTTTAGTAGCACAGAGCACTGTATCTGCCTGATCACTGGAGTATCTTTAGCAGAGGAGAGCACTGTATCTGCCTCAGCACTGGAGTATCTTTAGTAGCACAGAGCACTGTATCTGCCTGAGCACTGGAGTATCTTTAGTAGCACAGAGCACTGTATCTGCCTGATCACTGGAGTATCTTTAGCAGCACAGAGCACTGTATCTGCCTCAGCACTGGAGTATCTTTAGCAGAGGAGAGCACTGTATCTGCCTCAGCACTGGAGTATCTTTAGTAGCACAGAGCACTGTATCTGCCTGAGCACTGGAGTATCTTTAGTAGCACAGAGCACTGTATCTGCCTGAGCACTGGAGTATCTTTAGCAGAGGAGAGCACTGTATCTGCCTCAGCACTGGAGTATCTTTAGCAGCACAGAGCACTGTATCTGCCTGATCACTGGAGTATCTTTAGCAGCGCAGAGCACTGTATCTGCCTCAGCACTGGAGTATCTTTAGTAGCACAGAGCACTGTATCTGCCTGATCACTGGAGTATCTTTAGCAGAGGAGAGCACTGTATCTGCCTCAGCACTGGAGTATCTTTTGCAGCACAGAGCACTGTATCTGCCTGAGCACTGGAGTATCTTTAGCAGAGGAGAGCACTGTATCTGCCTGAGCACTGGAGTATCTTCACATTTCTTCTCTTTCCTTTTGTGAAACGATGACCGTGTCATTACAGAGGCAGAATATATAATTTCTCCGCTGCCAGTGAATTCTAAAAGGTTATTCCATTCATTATCGGCTGTTAAATATAGCTATCATCATAAACAGCCCTTTGTTTCCACTTGCTCTGCAGAGGTCAAGAGACGGGGTTGGTTTATGAGCTTGCTGTGCCATGTATCACTCCAGACACTGCTATACAACAGGAGGATGGATAGGCAGCCCTCTCCTCTCTATGTATTACTCTTGTCAACTTGGAAGAGATTTTTTACCTTGTGAAAGGCCCATCAGCAATGAATCGGTGAAGTGAAGACGACAGTTGATTTGTGAATTCAGATTATATGAAGTGACTAGACTTCAGTGGACTGTGCAGATAAAGTAACTGTCATGATAAGGTGGCAAGTGCAATTCAGCAAAACTAAATTTATTGCGCCTTTGAAGAAATTATCCGATTTTTTATTTTTTTAAATGCTATAAATACAAAATTGAAAGTTACTTATATTTATGCTTTTTTTCTGTTTTTCTCAACATGGTAGTACCCAGCTTGCATTATGGGGGAGGATGCAGTACACACACACACACACACACATATATATATATATATATATATATTTGTATTTGTGCTATTTATGTGTAAAATAATAATAATAAAAAATCCATTGCATTGTGCAATCCGGAATGCCATTACACAGGAGCATTATTTTAGTGCTATCAGCAGTATTAATTTAAATTCAAACTGGTTCTCGGAGGGGGGGGGGGGATTATCTGGAATATCACGCTGTAAATTTTGATTGTCTGTTTTTGCCAGTACTTTTAATTTATCCCTCGCCCTAGTTAGCATCAAAACCAGCGGCAGGCGGACGGACGGACGGGAGAGGTTCAGAGAGCCATCCCTCTGTCTTATTTAAAGAGAAACTAGAGGAGAAACACTTGGAATTCTGTTTCTGAGGGCTGACAGCTTTGAAAGCTGGCTTTAATGTGAATATCAGCTGCTTTATTGCCTTGACTCGGGTGACCTCATCTACTAGAATGAAGTCATTCAGTGAGCTGAGGAAGACAAACCTTCGTTCCAGCGAATTAATCAAGTCCATCAAGTGCCGCACTTTACAGCCTTATCTCCAGCCACTGAGAGCGGGAGCAGTTCTAAACTTGACAGACACCAGATAGCCTCCTGTCCTTCATGTTATGCTAACATCAAAAAAGAGCAAAGAGGCCCTGCCGCTGCACAAGTGCAGCTTGAAGTCATTCTTTTGCTCGGGGATTATATTGTTTTTCACTGAGCGAAGGCGTTTTTTCTAAATGCAAAACTGTGTTGCAGTTAGCTTTTTGAACCTGCTCTTGATTCCAATCCCACCCCTTCTTTTTTCTTTGTTATGAATTCTGCCAGCAAAGATTCCATAGGAATTAATTTTTTTTTCTTGCATAATTACGCGGGCCTGCATGTCGTTTTCATCCCAGGCCCTCCGCAGCAACGGCAGCACCCATAAACACTACCAATTAGGCAGGCAATTAAAATAAGAAAGGGCCTTCCTGAATTGTACAGCAGTTGGAAGCTTCTCTGCCTTTCTAGTTGTCAAACTGTGAAAGGTTTTTATTGCATTTGAACTGATGGAGGTGAAAGAATTAAGTGAAACAGTTGTGTGTGAAAGGCCTGTGTGAAGGGGCTGAGCAGTGATAATAGTGCTCAGTGTCAGAGCCAGGGAGCCATTAGTAAGCTATGAAAGGCTTTGTTATGCTAAGCGGAGGGGCGCATTATTGAGGGGTAGACAGGCCCGTATTTACCACTTGCAACAGCAACAAAAAAACTTAATTTTACAGTTTTATTGCTGTCTTTTGGTAGTGAGGGGAGGGACGTGGTAAATGTTTGCAAATTCCTAAACTGTGTGAATGCCTTTACTTTCTTTAGAAGGCTACGTTTAATGAGATTGTTCAATGACCCCCAAAAAAGTCACAGAAGTTAAAAACTCTTTCTGTTAAGCCTGTTTGTTTTATTGCTGTTTAATTTGAATAGAAAAAAAGTAGTTTTCAGGTATTTTACAAAAGCTTGGAGAAAAAAACAATAACATTTGAAAATGTAATAGTCATGGTGTTATGCACATAATACTGAGATCATTTTCACGTGTATTTTCAGAGTTAAATATTGGCGAATAAAGCATTACAGCAAAATGGACAAGTGCACCAATTCCATTTGAATTAATTATGGGCTTTATCAAATGTACCCGAGATAAATCTTGTATGTAGTCACTTTCTTTTGTTGCCAGTTGCAAGTGAGGGGAAAATGGCAATTATCTCCATTTGAAAGATAAAATTGAGTTCCCTTGGAGCTCTCTAAAAGCTTATTGAAGGAGAATGAAATTGTTTAGTTGTTATCGAAGTACTTTCTAAAGATCCACTGTTCTGTGTTTTGTATACTGCTGTTTTTTTAATACAAAAGGGATGGAAATAAGACTCCCATTGTATTGCTGTTTTGATCCATTCCTGGTTTTATTATGACTTTAGTAAGACACAACTGAGCTTCTTACCTGTACACTGTGGCCAAACCAGGCTCATTTTAAGACCTGGAATGGAGGTGGGGGGGTGGACTACTGCTATGCAATAGGAGTCATTTCCATCCTTGTACAACCGAAAAGGTTATACCAGGCAATGAAGGAAACAACTATATTAATTATGACCTTTTTGTAGAGAACCCCCACCAAAGAAATGAAATGATGAGACAACAGTACTGCAAGAAGCATTTAAGCTGCCCGCACACTCAGTTAAGTTAATTGTGCTCACTGGTGTTCTGAGTTTTTTTGTTTTGTTTTGTTTTGTTTGAGAAGCAATCACATAATGTGTATGAGGTGTTGATGGTCCTCAAGGACAGAAGAGGAAGCTGCACTCTTATTTATTGTCAATGTCCTTTTCTCTAATCTACCTATTGTTACTGCATTGGAAGTGAAAGTGGTGACATCATGCGCTGAGCTGCTTTTGAACCGCCAGTCCTGAAGGAACCACTTACAGCAATTAGGATATCCTTGAACAAGCGTTTGTGAAACACTGGCTGGTTTTTGGCATTTGCCTCATGTTCCTCCCTACTAACTAGCAGAGTTTGATCTCCGATAATTATCTACCCACTGGCTTTTCAGCCATGACAGTCGCATCCCAGGAGATAGTAGGATGCTTGGGCTATTGGCTGATTGCATTAAAGTGACAAAAATTGCAACATCTAAAATAATAACTGATATTCAAGCAACTGGCTCTTTGCTGAAAAATACAGCATTCTATACCCATATCTATATAATACTGCTCCTATTTATTTATGTATTTATTTATGTATTTATTTATGTATTTATTAATGAGACTAAAAATGCATTTATAACTGTAGTCATGTTAGAATAAAAGTGCATGCTGTGATATCTTTTCTTTGTTTAAGCAATTCCTGCTTTCTGAAACAGCGCTAGCGTTTCCTGCAGCTTTGTGCTCAGCAGTACTGAACCCTTTTTAAACACTTCTCTTCTGTAATGGGTGTTTGAACGGCTGGTTGGGGTTGAATGTGTTTCAGGAGCAGTATGGGGCGCTCCATCAGTGAGCAAGTGGAAATCTGCAATGGAAAAGGGATTATGAGTTGGGTATCCTGTTTACATGACGTGGAAGAGTAGCTAAATATGCTCTGTTCTATTTAGGGGTGGGTAGGAATGTCTGCACTGCCATGATGTTTGCTAAAGCCAATCACTTGTGTTAATGATGTAAAAACCTATCAGCGTTGCCTCTATGTTCAGTATCTAGCCACATTTGGAAGCTGAATTTCAGATAGTAACCTTGTCAGCCAAGAATTGCAGTTTCCAAAATAAAATGTTTGAGATTCCATGAGCAGCCTCAACCCTGGGAAATGTATACTGAAACGTATGTACCTGATTCTGACCAATGCTGATTTTTACACCTCAAAAAGTAAAACAAAATGTATGTGCTTCAAAGCATTCAAGCGCTATGACCTGTAATCAAACAGGTATGCCCAATGTCCAGAGCTATTAAATTGCCTCAATAAAGATTTGAAAAGAATAAAAATAAGTCTTAATCTACAAAAATCATTTTGGTATATTTTTAGAACCGTACTGTATTTGGATTGTGTCTGCTTTTTAAATGTTCGGGAAGCTCCCAGGGCTACACAAACAGACCCTTTTCAAGTTTGAATAATCAAAAGCACAACAGTAATTCAATTCTATCAACATTTTCAAAGACATTTTTCTTTTTTTTAAGCTTACTATGAGACACATAGAGATAAAATAACCCAACGTAACAAAACTCACAGCATTGGAAACTGTTGCGTGTGCAGATTTTATAATTGTTTTTGTATTACTATCTTTTCTGGTGCAGACGCATGGCATCATTGATATGATGTGCATGGCTTTCCTCATTTATATTAAGCCACTGATCAATCATTGCTGACAGTGCAGTGTCTTTGTGGAAGGGGCTGTAGGACAAATGTTTTAGCTTGTGAGAGGAAAATTGTTCGCATTTGAAAAGAGAACAGGGCAGGGAGGATTAATAGCCCACTTTGATGGATTAGAATGTAGGGAAAATGCTCAATATTGATATGAAAATGTTTGTGAATTGGCTGCATGGCGATGTCAATGGAGAATGAAGGTTCCTGATTATGTCTTCCAGGCCTTATCGGCTTAGACTTCACTCCTCGTTAAAGAGCAGCTCACAAAAGACTGATGAGAGTGCTGGAATATAGCTGAATTACAGGCTCCTGTGATAATCGAAACCATTCAACTGGTCCACTGTCACAATGTCAATTTCCATGCCCTTTTATGTAATATTGTTCAGCATTATATTTAACATAACTGAATATGGGTTGATAACGTATTTTAAATTGTAAACGTGGTGTACTAGCAAGATATTTTAATCCATTTTTTTTTCAGAAGTGTGCTTTAAAATATAGCGTGGCCAGCTTACACAGTGCACTATTTCACAATTAACCCACATTCTGTATAAGATGACATTGCTTTCTGAAATGCTTTATCTGCAGAAATCTTCTAGCCAGCGTTGAGGCTGAATACGGCCAAACTACTTTTCTCCTGAGTGTTTTGATCCTGTTCAAAATGCGTCGGCAGCACTTAATATCATCAGGACATTTGGAATTGTCATTGTTTTTTACATGCATGTGTGTTGAAAGAATAACGTTGTTACAAATCAGTGAGTGCTGTGCTGCATCTTTTTAAATGTACATTCAAACCTGCTCATGCGACCACCTGGTCTAAGCGACCACTTCAAATTCCTCCCAATGATATTTGCATTTTTATTTAACTGTATTAAGCGACCACCTGTATAACGCGACCAGCAACCACAATTCTCTTACCCAGCAACGGACTCAAACCTGTATGCATTTTTAGGTTTTTACCTTTGTTCACGTGACCGTCTTTTGAGCCAATTCAATATCTTAATTAAACTGTTAATTACTAAACAAAGTTGCTTCTTTTTACCTGGATGTCCTGATTTCACCTTCTTTATTCGAACACAAGAGCAAGACATGACATTAATCACTTCCCCCAGATGCTACTTGAACTTGCATTTCGTTCTCGCACTTGTCTGGGAACTAGATAGCTTCCAACGTGTCCGTTTCGTGTTGTGTTGTTCTTTCCTGCTAATTTAACTGATGTTCTCATAATTAGGATGTAGTGGCTTAAGACTTAAAAGACTTAACCGTTAAAAGGAAAATAAACACAGAAAAATTCAAGCCATACTTATAAGAGTATGAAAACAATGTGCGCGGTAATCGAAAAATATCTCATGCTTATGCTGGCGTTGGTTTCAGGATGCAATGAATCAACACGTACCTGAAAGGCAGACACAGGCACTGAAATTTGCAAAGGATTTAAAACATTTTGTGTGACCTGAGACAGGCAAGCATTCATTACTTTCACAAAATAATTTGTTTTGTAAATGCATTATCTAAATGAATGTTACTAAATTACATAATTCCTTTTGTTCATAATACATCTGCTGGCTTTTACAGTGTATGTAAGGCATACATAATTACAGGAAAGCATGTTGAAGACAAATAGAAAATTCATAAGTTATGAGCCCTCTTTTAAGAGACCACCTGTGTTAAGAGACCACTATTAGACTGCCCCTTGAGTGGTCTCTTAATACAGGTTTGTCTGTATTCTGTATACCTTCAAAGCACATTTTCAGATTAAAATACTCATTGCATTAAAAGAACAAACAATCAAAGTAATACAGCTGCATTGAGTATCATTACACAGTCGAAGAATTCAAACAGAAATATATACTGTACAGTACCGTATGTCTATATTCAAAACAGAATTGAAACATCTGTGTAGGGCTCTGTTGTTTATTTAATTAAACTGTGACTTTCAACCAGTTACAAGTACAAAGTTCTTGGTTAAAGAAAAGAAATAAAGAAACAAAACACTGCATCCCATCCCTTTGTCCCACGGCTTTCCACTGCTTATAGAGAAGCAGTACAGGGGCCCAGGGTCTCTTTAAGGTGCATTATTGTTTATTGCCTTCTGTTACCTCACATGCAATAAGTGGTACTCATAAAGACTTGACACAATTATGGGGATTTTTCTATCAACAACAGTATTTCAAGCTAGTGAGAAAACCAAACATCACCAGAATTATATAGCCATTAAACGCCAAATGGAGCCTTGTAAATCATAGGGGACATCTTTTAGGGATAGGTAACGAGATGCAGCTAACCCTCTCGCTCTCTCTCTCTCTCTCTCTCTCTCTCTCTCTCTCTCTCTCTGCTGGTTTCATTATTTGCCATACCTATTAACTATTTCTGCAAAACTTGCTTCTGAAAAGACTCCTCAAGGCTGTGAAAGACACTGATACGCCTCTTGAACCTCGTCTTCCGACAATTAGCCCTGAAGATTTTTTTTCTGGAATATTTAATAATAATCCAAGGAGAAACAACATAAAGAGAATCACCCAAATATTCTAGCAAAACAAAGGCTTAAGCAGGTAAGAAGGTAAATACTAGGAGCATGCAGAGGATAACATACATTCATTCTGTTAACATACCCGGTTAAAACTATTTATTTAACTCAACATAAAACATGATTCATTATAAGTTCTGCATTGTAGAAACCCTGTTTTTTTCACATCTCTGCATAATGAATAAAAATCTGTCTGGTCCAAATTTAAGGAGGGGAAAAAAAAAACATTTTCCCTCCCTCATAAATGTTTAGTCGTAAACTGAGAATTGATGTCATTCATTTGTGGTAATACAATACACACAATTCTAATATACAACAATTGGAATAGCTATAAAGTAACACGTTTATAGGTTCTCAGAAGTGTGACTTCCAGGTGACCCTCTTAGAAACGGTGTTCACACAGTCTGATTTACACACACACACGTTCTGTTTGATAGGCATCAGTTTTTAGGGAATTAAATAAATGTGCCAAAATGTCAAATGACTTAAATATTTATTTTTTATGCCCCATCTGTATGAGAGACCCAAAAGCATAATTTACTGCACAAGCTTAAATAATTCTTATTTTACACCTTGTGATGGACTGCTTCTCTCTTAGTTAAGAGGGTTTCCTCTATATTGAAGCTTTGGGCTTTCCCTGGAACCCTTATGTTGTTTGGGTTCCATGAAGAACCATTCTTACACATGGAACCACACAGGGTCCTGTATACTGAGTTCCAAATAGAACCATTAGGGGTTCTAGAATTAGAAGCCTTGTATTTGGAACCCCTAAATACAAATTCCCACAGGAACTGCGTGGTGAACTAAGTAAGCTGCTCTGTTGCCTGTATCCTGATTGAAAGGAGGCTGTGGCTGCCAGTGGTTTATGTCCATTGAGCCACAGCATGGAAAATGGAAACCATGTGCTTCTGAACAGAATGGGAAAAGATGAATAAGGGACCTAATAATAATAATAATAATAACAGCTTACACAGAGAATAACAGGTATTTTTAGAGCATTCCTAATCGAGCTTGTGAACAGCATAGCCGACGTGGCACAAGCTATTTTCTCTTTTGCTTGTAATCGGAGATATTTAGGCTAAAACTGCATGCTGATGGCATCCCCCTGTTGGTCTCAGAATTGTATTTGTATACCACTTGCTCCACAGCATTGTTAGATTAACCTGGGATTCATGCTGGCTGTGCCTGAATCATGCCTTACTGTAAGGAATCTGATTACTGCTCAAGAGGTTCACACAGCCCATTTCATAGTGATTGTACAGGGCACAGTCTGAAACCTGTTATAGACATAGGATAAAAGGATTTCTTAGAATTGTTAGGAAAGTAGTTAATCTAGTAATGGACTTTACAACATACTGGCTGTGATTTTAAATAGTTTTAATTGTTAAACTTTGTTTAATGATCCATTTAGAAAACCAATATAAATAACCATGCTCTTAAAGCTGCTGATTAACATATTCAATTCATAATTGTTTTTTTTTTTTTACCATGCAATTTTATTGGAACACGTTGTATCACATTTTAAAGTTTCTTAGAATGCCTTAGTTACATGTGTTATATAATGCTGCATTGCTATAACAGTCTGAGATGTTTATAGCAAACTTTATAACACATTTATAGACACATTTTAAAATGTTCTAATGTATCCTTAAACTAATGTGTTACCAGACTTTTTTTGTAACGTTAAAGGTGTTTATTGCTACAGTTTCTCAGCCAATAGTTTATTGTATTGCCCACAGTGCTTCATATACAGTAGTAACTGATCAATATCTAGGTTTATTGGTTTGCTGTCCTACAGCCAGCTGTTTTGTATCAACCGAAACACTCCGCACATCCCACCATTTCCAAGCAAAGGGAACTTGTCGCAGCCCCTAAAAGGGGCAAGATGAACCTTTTCAAGGTCTCTGTAAAATTTCAGTCCACTACTGTTGTGCTTCGTAGTGATAAACAGATTTTGTAAACAGATCGAGCTGACCTGGGGATCTTAAGGGGAGGTTTCCAATAAGATATGCACTCTCCCTTATAGTGATCTAACTATTACTGTGAATTACGTATTCCTTGATTTGTGTACACCTGACTTGTTCTTCAAGGAAATTGTACCTAAAACCTGTGTCACTCTGGTGAGTTATGTACAGTATTTGGGCTGTGAATCAAGCAATGTTTTCTGCTTTAGTTTACTCCACCACAGTTTGTGAAAGGGAGTTTTATGTGGGAACGCTGAGACTAAGGGTTGGTGATACTGACTCGGAGAAGGTCGTCTTGACTTCTAAGATCAACCACAAGCCCCACCCCCATCATTAAACTTTTCAAAGTATTATCAGCAGCACTGTTTGATGCAGCCTTGTTAAGTAATGCACCTGAGTAATCTGAATGATGTTACAGATGAAGGCTCACTGGGGGGAAAACGAAAAGCCTCATTAATGCTCTCTCTAGATTAATTACTGTACATTTCAGGTCTACATGAAATAAACATATTAAAACTCTTGTCAACTTAGATTATCTCTTATGCTTTGTTTTGAGTATGTGGTACTTTAAGAAGATGACTTATAAAGATGCATGGATGATCTCTCTGGGTTTTTAAAAGTGGATTTGGTTTAGGAGACGTGTTTTGGTTGCACGTTGTCCAGGGACAGACCTGAACAAGAACGTTTCCCGAATTTAAAGTCGTGTCATCTTGTTTGCTAAAGGAAAGCACACAAACAAACTTTAAACAATCAACGTAACTTATTTTAAAAGTCCATCTTTTCTCTGTTTCATATATCATGCACATATATTTTAATATTTCTATTCTATATAAAATCTCCTTTACGTTTACTAAAGTTAACCGTTTCACATATTTTAGTTAATTTAGGGCAATATGTGTGGCATAGACACATCTTGCATATATATGCAGCATATTAGGTTTTCCCAGTGGGTGCCTAAGAGCACAGAAACTGAAGCTTGGCAGTTTGTAGTGAATTATGTGTGTAAGGAGGGATCTGTGATTCCCTATCACTGGTAGGATATTTATAGACACAGTAAAGGGGTAAATGTAAACCTGTAATATACATAAACCAATGCATTGTGGCAGCCCTGCTCAAACACAGATCTGACTGGCTGAGTCTGTCTGTGCACATGAAACAACATAGAGATTGGAGAAAGTTTTATTTGAATGTGACCTTTCACAGACGGAAAGAGAATGCACGTAAAAAGACTTCGACACAACAATGCCAGAAAACGTCTTACTTTGTTCTTTGCTATTCCTCTAGGGAGGCTGCAGGCACTGATTTGTTATTCTGCCTAAAAGCAACACTTGTATTTGTAACTGGCTTTGCTGTTCTGTGTACCACAATGGCAAGGAATAGATCAAATAAATAAACAAATAAAGAAAATAACAATAAAACACCAAAGGAACTGAATTATAATATGACTTCTGTGATTTGGCTTAAATCCAAGCAAAATTTTAACAAGAAACTAGAACTGTTAAGCTTTTTACATTTGCCGTGACATAGGGTAGAAGTAATTCATTCCTTGTATGTTGTAGCAAGAACTAATTGCAAGCCTTGAAATACAGATGGATTGTTGAAAGTCAAAGCCTGTGTGAAAATGCAAACATGGTTCACTTTTCCTCATTAACTACTCCAGATAAGACCTTGCATTGATTGCAGCGCACTAGTTAGCGCCAATGGGCTGTATAAACAAAAAATATAATTTGAAAGATGAGAAACCACTGTACACTTGGTAAGCTTGTCTGCAAAGAAGGTTGAGAGATACAAACCTTTAGATTTTAATTGGCTATTCACTTCTTTTCATGGGCTAATTTATTTTTCTTCCATCATTTGGCTTTGAAACTTACAATGTAAACATGGCGTGGGATCCCCATAAGTCACACTGTGCTGTACGCCCAGCCATTTAGTATTGTATTCTTTTTTTTTTTAATTAAGCAGTAGCTTACTTCCTGGGAGGTACCGTACTAACATTTAACGTTGCAAATGTGCACTAATATGATGTTTTTGTAATTTTGTAATTAAAGAATTACCATTTTATTTGATTGCTTTATCTCACTCTCTCTCTCACACACACACACAATGATGTTTACTGGTTAGCAAAACCCTTTTAATAATAATAAATAGTCAAAATGCATAATGTGTTTTGCTTTTGAAATATCCTGAAGATTTTTCTTTTCGTGTCGTTCTTTGTGGAATCTGTTTAGGATGGCTCACAGTTGAATGCTGTTCCCCCACAGTTCGCCTGACATGGATATTTTCCACATTTCCATCCCCAGTTTAATGGCTGTGTAGCAGTAGGGTCAAAGTGGGCAAGAAATATATATTTGTCAAAAATAATTCTACACTAAAACCTCTGGGAAAAGACGTTCTGGAGTAGAATTCTACAGAACTTAAGAACGGAAATGGAATACTTTGTGCCAAAGAATGATTCCAACAAAAACAAGCAGCGTTTACTGTGCCTCCTAAAGCATGGCTCAAGCTCGACTCACCCTTTAGTTTAAGGATCTCTTCATAAGGAACAACAAACATGTTATAAAGGTATTAATGATTATTGACATCATTGCTAAATGACACACAACTAGTGGGAAGTCATTTATGAGGTTTTTTACAATGGCCTAGTTACATGTTTTTTAAATGTTTGTTAATATAATTAATAATATCAATATCTAAAATGTTTTAAATATACAGTCTAACTTCACTATAATGAACCCTTCTTGTAATGAACCCACTTTTATAGCGAGCCAAGCAGCAAGACCCCTTTTTTTCAATGGCAATTAACCCTATTAATATGATCAATTTTACAAAATCTACCTGGATAAAAGAATCTCGATAGTGACTGACACTGAACTTTCTCCAGTGTGAATGTGTTATTCTCTCAATGAAAACAAAGACCTTGGTAGGCTAATTCGAAGATAAGGCTGATTCATAGATAGGCGTTTCTTCATTATTCTGATACAGCAAATTGCCAAACCCTATTATAGTGAACAACCTGATAGAACGAACATTTCTCCAGGTCCCAGGGGGGGTCGTTCTAATGAAGTTAGACTGAAGGCCCCTGAAACCTGTGTACAATTGTGAGCTTCCAAAGCATTGTGGGTAATATGTTTGTAACTAAACAACATTTAAATGGTTATTTCGTTTCATTTTATTTAGAGTGATGTTGACCACAAGTGCATGGACGATGACTTGAGGAGCGTCACAACCTCCTCAGTAACAGTAAGTCTGAATTTCATTGTGTATTTATGTGAAGGTGTTTTAAACTAGCATTTTAAAACACATGGGAGAACATATGGCCAGGACATCCCGAATTATCATACCAGCAATCCCACTTCCTTAAGAAATGATGGGTTATCGTGCTTGCTAAAACTCTTATGACCAGTAATTAAAAAAATATATAAAAACGTTAAACTTTTTTGTAATATCGTGCAACCACTCCTAGTCTTGTGCAATTGAAATCGGAAGCAATGTGCATCCGATGCATTTAACATAACAAGAATTTCAGGTATTGCTTCCCAAAAAAAAAAAATCTTTGGCATTAATTGTTAAGATAATTATTATACTGGAGTAGTTCCCATTTTCTACCCAGTGTACATGAACAGAACTTGATCTGTTTGTCTGGTACAATAAGTATTCTTCCTTCCTGTGTGACCACTGAGTGAATGATCAATGAAGGCTAAAGGCCTAGTTTGGGTTTGTAATATAAGGGGGGCTGCAGGAACCAGAAAGGTCAAAAAGAAATGGAGACTGGTTCCTTCTCTGCAGCTCCCATAGGTGATATCCAATAACCCCTTAAGTCTTCCTGCTTTAAGACACGCAGGCTCATTTGCTGGATTTGGGGTGACAGCAACTTGTTTTGTCAGAACCTGGCTGGAGTTTGAAATGAAGCCTGGCTTCTGAGGCAGTGGGAAACATCCTTTATCTTAGCAACAGGAGGGCATGGAAACGCAAGTGCTTTTGGCAGCGGCACGGTGTAAATGTAGCGTTTCTGAGCGTCTGACCCAAGCCACGTTGAAGGAATGCACCGTCTTCCTTTGACCGTGCTGTTTCCTGCTTGACGTTTTTGAAAAGTTGTCTGGGGCTAGATGCTGAAGAAAGTCTACATCAATTATTGGACAGGAAACCAATCCTGACTCTGGTTGTTTAGCAGCAGAAATGCTTATTGTTTGGGGGGGGGCTCTTTACTATAACAAGCATTCTTAACTGTGATTAGCTTTTTATTCATGGCGGTGACATGAACCTTGTAGATAATAAGCTGGAGTAAAATTCTTACAGCAGCAAGCCTCTAATAGCAAATAATAGATAACACTGCTTTTGCACTTGTATTTGTTTAAAACTGAATCAGTTTAAAATTCACTATTTATTATTTTAGTTTTAGAACCCAATTTATTTATAGTATTCTTCCTTAACAAAATGCAAGAATGCAGTAGTTACTGCACTTTTGAGAATTAGATTGGTGTGACCTATATATAGAGTAGATATAAAAAATGTAATGTGAAACATTAAAGGGAATATGGGGCTTAACAGAAAAATTGTTGTTTTCCCCAAAGTGCAATAGTAGACTTTTTATTTGCATTTCAGTTTTACATTAAAAAAAAAAAAAAATTGGAAGCTGCAAATAATTTATTTTAAGATTTGATTTAATCAGAAAGCATATTAATGAGAAGTTAATTACAGTGCAAGAAGAAGAAAAAATTAAACCCACTGGTCTTTTGTTCAAAACGAAAGAAAGAAATTGTATTGTGCAGTGTGGACAGACTCTACTGGGATGTGCACTAAGTTATTGAAGGCATTGACTGTTGCTCCCTAAGTGCACAGTTAAACAATGTTCAGGATGTGTCATTATAGTGTATCGCTACACTTCTACTTCTCTTTTCAACAGGATTTTTGTTCTTAACAACCTCACCCAGTCTGTGAGGTGTTTAGAATTACACTACATTTGTTACTGATCATCCATAAAAAATCTGTTTGCCTTATTTTAAACTGTGTTTACTGGTATATTAATGCTATGCGGCTGTTAATGATACACCAGCAATTGTGTCTCTTCAAATTTAGCTCTGGAAAAGAATGTGACTGAACCAAGATATTTTCTTGACTCACAAATTAACAACTTGTGGATATTGTTTATTTATTTCTTTACACTCTGTTGTATTTCTAAGAATAACAACATTTAGGACCACAGCCTAGCATTAAAAAGAGGTGACTTGGTCCCCTGGTGCACCAGGGTTCTGTATTTGGATCCTGCTCCCAGTGAGCGTTAGGAACTGCACGTGTGTCCATCATGTATCAGCCCAATGGACGCCCAGTCAATGGAGGTGCTTGTAAGCTTGGTTAAGCACAGAATGACTTTGACAGGTGCAAATTGGAAAATCCTTGTGTGGTTCCATCTTCTGTTGCTTGAACTCAATACACGCACGTTTTTTAGACCCAAAGTGCAGAAAAAGATCTGACAGCTGATTGCCAGAGGCCTTGACACTTCTGGTCCTTGTACAATCTCCTGCCATTTTTGTGTCGTAGCCAGGCCCTAACTGAAAGAAATATGCTGTGTTACTCCTGCTGGAAGGTGGCTGGTTACTGAATGGTCCAGGCCTCTGTTGTCACCCCGTGCCGTGGAATTTGGGATTCAGTTCCGCCCTCTAATTGGATTGCTCCCAATCACGATACAAAGAGGCAAACTTGAGTGGCTAGTCGAGGTTAAATTGGGATTTTAAGAGGTAGAACGGTCGTGGCCCGTGTAAGGGGAATGGAATCCTACTTTCAATTAGAAGACCAGGAACGGAATAGGCGGAACGCGTCAATTTAACCCCTGCTCGTAGTCGTAATAGTACTTTTACTGTTGCCCACCGATCTGGCGCTGATTTAATAATTACCCACAACATTTAGTATTTACATGAATTAAATAACTCTCTTATTTAATGCACAATCCACTCCCTAGGTATTGGTAAGTTAATTAGTAAACAGACTGTGATTTCAAGTAAACGTTTGAAAAATAAATTGCCCATGTATAATAACTGTTGATTGAAATTGAGCCTTGTTAGAAAACAGAGCAGATGAACAGGATGCAACAACATTTAATACAATACAAAACTATAATAATAAAAAAAAACACAAACATAAACAGATAGAATAGTCAAAGCATAATCTGGAATGAAAGACCAGGAGACTGAAAACAATGGCAGTGTACACGGCAGAATTATATTTGAGTGTTCCCCTACACTGAAAGGGTTAATTTTACACAGTAGACTTCCCATCATTCAATTTCTCTTTCTTTTTTTGTCTCTTTATTAAACTTACTTTGTTTTGCCACTTGTGGTTCTTTTACGTCAGTGTACTTAATTTCTACTTTGTTTAGCAAATCTGAGTTTGTGTGACTTGTGACGGGCGTGAAATTGCTAAATGATTGAAAGTGAAACTGTGTAGTGCTCTCTATCAAAGGGAGCCGAGGCCGGGGGGGTTAAAGCAGAAATATTTTGAACAACATAGTGCTCAATACTTGATTAAAAGACACAGCTGTCAAGTGAAGTGTTCGATGAGAGAGAAGGAGTCTGAGAAACACGTTACAAAATACCGCTGGATGGGTCAGTTCTTCATGAGCTCCTCTATCCAGTTATTGTCTGGAGTCTGTTTTGTTATTCTTTTCCCAAACTCATTTGCATCTGAAGTACAAAGACCCTCTGTTGAAGACCCCCTAGCAGTCCCCGACCCCCATCCCCATCCCCCACACTTTGCCTTTACAAAGGGGCCTCGATAGCTACAGCATACATAGTTTTCATTACTTCTCTCTTCAGGAACCAACAGAAGTCTGTTATTTTAACACAACATGCTTGGTGAAGTGATGTTTTCTCCAAGAATAAAGACAGCTGATCCTGAAGAATGGACTTCTTTTTACTTCGAGTAGGAAGAGAGGAAGCCAGGCTGGATCATGGAATTACTTCCATAAATAATGTTGTTAGGGGGCCATCCAGTGCGTCTGCCTGAAGTCCACACTGTAAGGAAGTTTGGACTGTTGGAAATGAATGCAGAGGGCACAGTGTGTCATGCATATGTAAATGAGGTGTATAGGTTTCTAGCAAAAAAAAAGAGGCCTGCAATGCAAAAATGGGTGGCTAATGCATTGACAGAACTTCACTTGTGATTTTTTTGCTGTTTGTTTGTTTGTTTGTCATTTTGACTTTAGAAATGAAACAATGTGTCCTTAACATGCTTGGATAACTTTCTAATGATCAATTATACAGACTGTGTTTCTCTAGTGTGATCTGTTAGCAGCATAATGAAAGTGGTTTATTTTTCTTACTATATTTTAAATTCAATATTGTAGGGAAACAGTGGGAGAAAAAAAAGTTTTATGCCACAATCGTCATGGGACCAAATTGTGTTCAGCCCACTGTGACGTCAACAGCATTTAAGCAACAGATGCCATTATTAGAAGGCTTTACCTTCTGATAAATGGTTTATAATAGCAATAAAACTCCCAGTTTATCATATTGCTGCATATTTTTTGGACTTGACTGATGTTTTAGACTTGACTGATCCAATAACCTTTCTCCTTTTTAAAAAAGGTTTCAAGACCTCCCCACAATTCTGTATTTGCATCAGCAAAACAGAGTTCATTTATCCAGTGTGACTATTTTCTTTAGCAAGTGGAAGTATTTTTCTTTTTTCCTGTGTTTTTTTTGTTTTTGGATTGTTTTTCTCCAGTCTGTCAGTTCAGTGGCGTTCAGCCTTATGCTTGCGGTGTGTTTTAAGACTACTCTCTCTGCGTATTGAGATTTTAATTCATGATAAGATGACACCCCTTCTTCCCTCCCTCTCTCCCTCCCTCTCTTGATATCACCTGTAAACATGTGGGAACTTTGACACCAGCCCTGCGTGACGCTGATCGATCAGAACCTCATATACAGGACCCTGCTGCCTACAAAATGGCACTAATGGCATTATCCTCAGGCCTGAGGGGTAAGCTAAATAACAAAACCCAAAAGAGGCACTTATGCGAATACAAAATAAAGTTAATCTCTGATACTAAAGCCTAATCTTCTCTTGATCTTATCTTGCAGGGCTCGCAGGTTGAAAGCAGCATTTGCAGATCTGAGTCAGAATTATCTGCACAGAAATGTGTGAACGCCTTGCTTACATTTGCACTGGCCTTTTTAAAAGACATGGTAATCAGCTGGGCTGTCAAACCACAATCCTGGTGATCTTTCTGATCCCCTGTTAAAATACCTGCATTAATACCTTTTGCGTTTCCATTGTACTCTAGCTGAAAATAAAAAGGTGTGAAGAATGTTGTTTAAGAGCATGTATCTCATAATGCCACTGGCTTGTTTGACCAGCATACCTAGATTTAGTTACACAACTGTGAACAGTGTGTACCATAATGCATTATCGCTCCCTTTTGTTTTAACCAATAATGTAACCAGTTCTGGCAAATATTTACATATTCAATTATGTATATGTGAAGGCTTGTTTCACGGCAATGAGCATGTTGGTGTTAAGCAGGGCAGCAGGAAAAAAAAAAAAACACCACCACACACCACTCCAAATTTACACACACTCTGTGCTGGCAGTTAAAAGGTTAAACAACCATGCTTGTGCCGAATTGTTCTTTTTATTGTTGGTTCCGGACTGAAGGAATAGTTCTGCTTTACCTGCTTTACCTGTGCGACACAGAGAAGTGGCATTGACAATGACGTGTTTAGCCACATAACCAGCCCGCTGCCAGAAGCACATGTAACACATAGTTAACACCCGTCGGGGCCACCAGTCCAGCCCCTGATCGGTCACTAATAATTGTTGGAAGGCAGCAGGCACCTCTTTCCGACAACGCTCATGTAACTACATTGGCGCTCTGTTCTTTCTGCAAACAAGACTTTTATATTTCCCCTATTAGGCAGCACAGCAAGGGAAATTTCACAGCGCAGTTTTATTGATTTATGTCAATTACAATTAGATATGTTTTTTTTACTATATTATGAAACAATAAATATTCACAATGTGCCTGCTGTGTAAAAGCCCAAGGACATGATTCTGATAATTAATTAGGAAAGTTTGTTTCTTGTTAATCGACATCCTCTTCTTCAACTGTGGCCGTGCAGTTTTATTGGGCTATACAGTTGACCTCAAATGGGAAATTTGTGTTGGAACCAACCTAACTAACCATTATGGCTCCTGACTGTTGTTAATGTTATATTTGTCTAATAAAACCCAGCAGGAGCTGCCCGTGACTGCCTAATGGCTGCTTTAATACAAGGAGGTTCGGGGAGATTTTAAACCACAGATTGACATAACTTGCAGAAGGTTGAACGGACATACAATTATTTCACTGTTCTGTAGACAGAGCCATACCTATACAGTGTTATCTATATATTTAATAATGGTATACAGCAGAACCCAAATCAGCACACACACAGCACTGCCCTTCTTCACATGGTCTTAGTTGAACTGCTTGGAAATAGCACACTCATCTTTTACATTAGTGTTACACTGGACTTTTTTCATTGTATTTGTTGACAGTATTTGTTCTGAACCTTTAGCTGGCAAGTGGGCAAAGCTGTCTTCCTCTCAGTGTTTATATAAAAGTCATTGTAATTTAAAGAGGAAGTGCAGTGTTGTGCCTTGATTACTGCCCAGGGGAGAACTAACTGTGGAACTACTTAAAAGATAATACGAGAAACTGTTTTCAACTTTGTTCGCCTTGTTGAAAAGTTAAAACAATATCATTGATGTAAAGGAAATTGGACTAAATGGTAATGTTTACAACCACTGATGTTCACACATAAGCAGCCCAATCCAACATAAACATCCACTTGTGCATGTAAATCTAGAAACTATTAATAAGCACTTTCATCCTTGCATCTGATCATAGCCGTCAATTTGTCTTTCTAATCGGTCTCATGTTATGCTTGGTGAGGCTTGCTGCACTTTTAAAAGCAGTAGTTTCTAGTGGAGTGGTGAAATAACAGTTCTGAAAGCCCTCTGGTGCAGTGAATGTCTGACTGTTAAACTCTCATTCCAGAGAGGATTTTGGTAAGAAGTGCACAAGACTAATCTTTCTGCCTGCACACCAAAAGAAAAGCAAAAACCATACAGATTTTAAGACACATATGAGAAGACCTTTAGGGAACACACACACACCCACATTAACAGATGATGTATGTATTCCTTACTTCTATGTTTAAAACAGGAAGGAATCACGTGATCAGTTTTAAAATAGATGCTACGCCACATGGATTTATTTATTATTTTCTCCAGGAAACTAGGAAATCCACCCCCAGGAGTTAGGCTGAACCCACTGGGACACATTTCACAGGGGTGGCCCCAGTTGGAATCGAACCCAGGGCTTAAGATGACCATTTAGATTTATTGATCAGAGTCCAAGCTTCTTTTGACCCGGAGTTTATAACAAAAGCCCAACTCCCTTTGTTTCTATGTAGCTTTGTAAGTAACATATTCTTTCAAGTTACACTGCCTTTGTTTTCTGTTTGCCATGCATTCGTAGCAGTCCCGTTTCCTGTAGTATATATTTACTACACAGGAGGATAAATCACTTTCATGTCCATGCCAAATGCAGAATACAGCTCTTCTTCAGATTGCCCTGTTTTCTAGATAAGTAAAAGCAATAGTGCTGATGGCAACTTCAGCAAAGCAAAGAAGTAAAGATATGTGACTCGTGTAGAACACAGAAATATAGTACACCGTTAGGACGTCCATGTGAGAGTATTTTGATATTAAACAGGATTGCTTATGGTCGCTTATCATTTGCAGAAATCCATTCTAAACAGTGTACTGTAGGGCAGATTAAGAGTAATTAGGGTAGAGCATAAGGGGTCAATACCACAGGTATCTCTACAAGAACGATCAGGGCATCTTTTCATGATAGTTAGGCTTCCCAAATAAAGGGTTCAAATAAAGGGTTCAAGAGTGTGACCTGATAAGACCCTTTGACCCAAAGTCAAGCCTGGTACACTCTGTGCACCTAACACTGTTTTTGAGCTGCCAACAGCCTATTAGTGTTTGCTCTCATTAAAGTTACCCAAAGTGAATGAATTTGCAGTGTAATTTTATATATATATATATATATATATATATATATATATATATATATATATATATATATATATATATATATATATATATTAGAGAGAGAGAGAGAGAGAGAGAGAGAGACACTGCACACACAGCAAATTCATAATTTAAGAATGAAAGTTGTTATTGAAAATGTGCTCACACTAGAGTGCGATCTGTATATTGCATTAATACATGTACTGTATGTGTAAATCAGCACCAGAAAGTGTCTGGCTGCATTTAACAGCCATTGACATACAGCCTCTATGCAATATAAAAACAAGCAATTGGTAACTGATAACCCATAGTTGTCCTCCAGACATAGTAACCCTTTCAGTAGCTCGACGAGGTATCAAACCCTTCAAGTCTTCTGCAATCATGACTTCTGGTATCTAACAAAAGTTGTCTGAAATCACAGGCCCCGGTGAATCCTTGCTCTTTTTATAATGCAGCTGCTGTATGCGAGAAGGCCTTTTTATTAGCAGTACTTGCAAAAAGGGAGAGAGAGGTAAAGCGGGACATTGCGCTATGATCGCGTAAAGAGCAGCACCATTGGATATTCTCGCCTGGCAGTAATGAAAGAGGAGGATGGATTTGTCCTCAGTCTTGTTCCTGTTTGTTGTCATTGTTTAATATTATGATGCTAAAGCAGTAGAGCAGGATCACTAAGTTTTTATTTGGTTTGGTTTTATTTATTTATTTTCTCCTTGTTTAGCGTTGGCCTCGATTTGGATGGGTCTTGTGCTCTGTGTTTAGTCTTGCAGTGAGACAGCTCTCTCCAGGATGTTCTCGTTTTGTATGTGGATTATTAGCCACTTTATTTGCTCTTCTCTATACTGAATGAGCTGATTCCTGACTTAACGTCCTGCTGATAATGGTTAGTAATATTACCAAAGATATATGGATTGTCTTCACTGTTCTGAGGTTCTGCCTAACAAACCAAACCAGCAGGGAAAAACACTATAATTCCATTCAGCCTTAAGTAAAGCAATATGTGACATTGTCCTAAGATGTTAAAAGTCAGACTCATTCCTACAAGGCTCCTACACACTTTACCTGGAAGACGGCAATATGAAAAATAGCACAGGGCATTTCCTTCAGCTCAAGACGGCCCTTGAGTGTTTTTTGTGTTTCATTAGCATTTCTTTATCTTTCAACAAATCGTGCAGAGGAACAACGATAGCCTTGAGAGTTCTTTGGGCTGTTAATGATATAGAGTAGCTCACTCAATTTGCTGTGCTTTTCCTTTATGAAACCAAATCCCTCTGTTAAAAAAAAAAAAAATGCACATGAAAAAGTGACCTTGTAATATAATTCACAATTCTTCAATTTATCTTTATTAGTGTAGAGCCTCAGATACGAAGGGGGGAATATTGCATTACTGCAAGGATTGTACAGATTACATCAGAACATTTGGATTGGAAATTAGCTGGGCTTACCATTGGCTCATAACATAAGGGGTGAAACCTGTTTGTGAAATATTGTGTCATGTCCAGGATGGCAGCATATTAATTACTGCATTCATAGCTCACGTCGAGGGACAACATTTCCATTGAAAGATATTAATATTTTGTTTAATATTAATAGCTCTTTTTAAACCTGAGTTTTAGATTGATGGTTTGAATAACATATTTTGCTTGCACTGTATTTATTGAATGGGGGATCAGTAAAGATAGAACTAACTTATGGTATTGCCATTTGATATCATAACACCCCTATAATAATTACATAGCGTACTAGCCAGCAGAGGTCTGGCTCTCTCAGGGGAACGCCGGTGCTGGGTCGTCATTGCAGCAGTTTGTCTTCATCAATCAACTTGTGTTTGTTGACCAAGCAGCATGATGTCACTATTCATTTCATAGATGCTCTAACAGGCTCCAGGACCCCCACCCCAGCAGGCAATCATCTGCCTGTTGCATTGTGGGTTCTCTACTTTCCCTTGAAAGCAGAAACAGAACATCCAGATACTTGTAGTTGGTTTGCCTAACAGTGTAGCTTTTAGTCCTGATCTTTTATGGTAGACTTTATTAAAAATAAATAAATAAAAATATATTACTGCTTTGTTTTTTAAATGTTTCTTACCCTTCCATCTATAGCTTTTTGTAATGTCTAGAGAGGTTACTAATACACACTGCATCGATGTGGGCTGCTGCAAGTCACAATTGGTTGATCTCTTCATCCTGCTCATGTAAATGACTGACATTCCTTGAGAAGCCAGCTGTGGTTCTCATCCACTGAGGCCCGGTCAAAAGCTATAGCCGTTTCTGATGACCTGCTACTGTAGCACATTAGCAGTATTCTGCTAGTGAAACCCTTAAATGGTTACTAAGCTGTCAAACTTGTTCATTGAAATTCTTACGTTCCTGGGAAATGCAACCTGATCGGGCTGCTTGAAAATAAATAAATAAGAACGAATACAAAAATAAGCTGATGCATCAAGTACCACAGATCTGAGTTTACAAAACTGTGTGCCGTCAGGTTGTCCTTTTTGATCAAATTTCAGGCGATACTGTAAGTAACGTCAGACTAGATCCTCCTATGTAGATATTTAGTATAGCCGAGTTGCACATGAGCCCTGCAGGGGTTGTCCCGTTATTAATATTGAAGATGCATGAAAATAAGTTCTAAGTCGGCACTCGTCATTTATTATAATGTGTTATTTGGTGATTAGAGTGAAGTTATATGTAGGCAGCAGCCATTCATTAGGCCATTACTGCTGTTCTTATTGCTTTAAGGGACTTAGTTTATGCTTAGAGGGCATGTCAGACCCCCCCCTTCCCCTTCATGTATCAACCTTTTGATCTCCCGTCAGTTCTCTGTACTCTGTACGCCTTGCCTTTTACAGAACGTCTCGGGGTCACAGAAGGGCACTGCTGTATCTTTTAAAGTGGTCCTGCTATAGACTTGCGCTGTGTCCCGCTCCACTTCTACAAATGTGTTTTTGTGATCTCTGCAACTGCATCCACCCCCCTCACCCCACCCCACTACCTCTGTGTCCATTATTATTTTATAGTTTTGTTCTGCATTCCTTCCACTCAGCCTTTAGTAGACGGAGGCCCATTTTAGTTTATTACTTACATATGTCCGTGCCTCTTTACCTCAGCAGGGAAAGACAAAATATGGAGAGGGAGCCGTGGATTTGGGATGGTTGGCTAATCCCTCCCCACCTTGAACTAATCGTCAGGCCAATGTGTTATTGCGCCAAGCGCTGTTCAGCAGTGCGTAGCCAGTGGGGTTTCAATTTGTAGAAGCATAAACAGATACTAAACTAGAAGTAATGGTGCAGTGATTTATGAACAGAGTTTGGATCAAATTATCACAGCAGTCCCCTGCTGCCACCCTTAACAATTGCCTTCTTATTCCTGCTGCCAAAATGTTTCTTCGTATAGTTACTTGTTAGTGAACAAACTGATTTGCATTGGTCTTTGTTCTTTTCTTTTTCTGGAGTATGAGACTGGGAATTGCTATCATTTCTTGGTGTTATATATATATATATATATATATATATATATATATATATATATATATATATATATATATATAAATTGTTTTTAGAAAATGGCATCTATTTTTTATTTATTTTGGCTCTTTCATGATTTAATGTTGTTTATTTCTATTGGGGTCTAAGTGCAGTTTGTTATATGAATAAATACATCTGTCCCACGGTCTGGTATGTTGGGGAAGGCGTAATGATAACACAGAGTTAAACTATAAATGAATAAAATAAGCTATAGTTAAACTTAAAAGCTAGTTCCCATGTCACCTGGGCTCTCGTTTCATACAGATAAATGTATTTGAAAAGTATCTGTAAGGCTTTAACGGTTTTATGTGAAATCATTACTCATTTTAATATTCTGTCAAAACAGTTGCATGCTTTTGATGTCTTTTTAACTCTGGCTTTGACGTTTGTAATGTATGCTTAAAAGGAACTCGGTGATAATTACATTCAGTTGCTATAAGTCTTGGATAAAGACAAACCTTAAAAAAAAAAAAAAAAAAACATGAACATTAAAGTGATCTTTGAGCTGTTTGTAAAATCAATTACATATTGTCCAAACTCTGATTCCTTTGGAGAAACTTAAAAACTTAAGCGCTCAATCTTCTGCAGAGGATCACCTGAATTAACTTGGACATTTGTTTTCACTCTCCTCTTCCACTCTCCTCCCCCCCAACCCTTGACTTTCACTCGCACATCGTTACATTTGTGTGCTTCTTACAATTCTACTGGGACCGATTAATCATCATTTGCTAGCATATCTGCCTCAAAACCTGAGCTTTGATCATGTTGTATTTTATAACGTACATCTGTTCTACATTTAACCTTTTGTAATGCTGTTTTTCAAATATATTACCTGGTATAACAAAGGAATGGTTTTATTGGAAACTTTGTAGCAGATGTAAATCACACATTCTTCATTTATCACATCTTCTTACCCTTCTATGTCGGTCAGATGTATGCACGTTTTATGTTGTCCTTGATTCAGTATCTAAGGCTATTACTTTTTTCATCTTTTTTTTCCCTTTTCCCTTCCCAATCCCAGTCCCTTTTCCAGCGTCTACAATTGGATTCCATGGAATGGGATTGGTTCCGCTTCGCAGCCCTGGGCCAGCTCCTGAAGCAGGATCCAACGCTTGCAACCAAAAAGGTAATCACAGCTAATTAGAAGTGAAATGCGTTTTTCTAAGGAAGTAGCTGGAAAACTTCACGATTTACATTTCTCAGACAAAACTGATTAGAGGAACGTTGCCCTGCTTTTGGAGCCGCTTTCAATCTGGATTGAATCTGTCACTTGAAACTTCTAATTGTTCAGTAAATCCCCTACAATGCAGTTTTTGGTATAAATGTGCAAATGTTAGAAGATGTACAGCAGCAGTTGCTTAGTTTTGCAAATGTCTAGCAGCTGTTTTCTGCAGGTTACCCTAAACATGATGCTACGCTTAGGGACTTGGGGGTGTTGAAATGAAGTACATGCTGTAAGAAGAAAGAACATGATAAGATGGGAGTCTAAACATTGCTAAAGATCCCAGCGTTTACTAACTTCCTTTCTATTTTGGTCTCTGTAATAGCTTTAGCATAGGCCATAGGAATAAAAGAGAGTCTTGTACCCAACAGCAAAGCTGTTGAAAATAAAAATAAATATATTTTAAGAAATATAAAAAATGCAGGTAAAAAAATAATAAATAATAATAATAATAACAATAATAATAATGCATGGCAAAATATAATAAAAATAGGAAGTGTTATGCGTTTTTCCAGATTATTGATTTCGTAATATGCAATCAAATAAATGTAATCAACTTAATTATTTAATTGCTAGTATATCAAGCCAGTACTGGTGCATGATATCAGACTTGATCAAAAGTTCAACCCCTTAAAAAAAAAAAAAAATTGCTGAATGGACTGTCAGTAGGGTTGCATATCAATGCAAGATGAAAATGGATACAAGTTTAAAATAGAAAAGTTCTTTGTTGTACAATTTGACAGCTCAACAAGCTAGTTCATTAGTTTTTTTTTCAGAGGTAATGAGTACTGCCCAAGAGAAAGCATGAATGGTGCTCACAAGCTGCAGTGCACACTTTAATACTGCAAGGGTCTCTCTTTACGCAGCGCTAATCGTTGAAAACTACAGAAGCCTATTAAAGATAAAGAGCATAAACAAGACTAAGGCACTTCTTGAAGTATTTCACAAAGGTTGCAGGTGCGGGGAGGTCATGGTGATATCATGTTCTTCTAAATATTTCAAGGGATAGAGCAAGTTTTCATTGCATTATCTATAAAAGAGAGAATGGGAAAAGGCTTTGAACAATGCGCCAGTGTAGGCCACTGGTGCTTACTCAATCCAACAAAGGTTTGGGCAGCAGATAAAGATTTCTGACCATGACGGGGCAGCTGTTTCTCTTTCATCTCTCATTTCAGTGTGTGCATGGAATGTTTGCTTAGTTTGGCCATGTTATTGTGGTAGGTAGACTTTTTTTTTTAAATTTATTCAATTTTCTCTTTATTTCATTTACTTAAGAGTAATTATCAATTTCCTAACTCAACCCTTGCTTCTTCAGAGAGTACTTAAACTGAAACCCCAACTTTATGAACCTTCCATCAATATTTTATTTTAATTGACAGTTTTGCATTGGTTTAACACTCTCCCTGGAGTACTTTTTTTCTGCAGTTAACATAATAAATGCATGAGATAGTCTGCTAAGAGAGTGCATTCAGATACAAATCGTACGGATACATAACGCGGTTTATTCTGCAGTTAATGCATCACATTTTATATAGGCCATTCAGTCTTCTTTCAGTAAGAGATATATTTGGCCATTTTTTATGCTTAGTTTTTTTTAAATATGAAACATAATCAATCATTTTCCTTTACTTTCATTTTTGTATTCCTTTTCTAAAAGCACTAGAATAGTCCCCTTAAAAGGGCTTAATGCACAATCCAAAACAATACTATTCTCATTAAAGGTGTGGTGTGGTGGGAGTTTGAACCCTTCCTCCCTCAGCACCTGTCTATACAGCAGTGTTCTTTGAGAAGCCCTGTGAGGTTAACAAGCATTGTTTGCAGTGTCATGATGGTGCTCTGCAGTGTTGTTGGAAATCTCCAGTAATGTTGCAGGGGCAGCAAGTGTCTGGCTCTAAACAGTGACGGTCCTTTTAACCCTATTAATCCTGCCACAGATTCAGATTTGTTTTTGAGGAAATGAACAATAGGGGTTGTCTTCTTTTTCCATTACAAAATAATGTGAATAAATAAGAGGATTATTTGTTCCGGTAGTTTTTTTTTTTTTTTTAAAGGAGGTTGAATGAAAAACGTCTGTATAGTCCTTGTTAATTTTTTTTTTAAATTCTGAAATGCCAGAAAGGAATTGTATTGATCGAGACACTTAAACATGATCATATTTAAAAGGGACAGGCAATCATTAAAGACAAGAGTAGGCCACGCTTACACTAACTGTGGTCTTTTTTGTTTTTGCCAGAGGTAAAAAGAAATCAAATTTCTATCAGCCTAAATTGTAGTGGGCAGCATTATCAGCTGAAAAGACCCCTTGGAGTTGACAGGTCCCATTGCATGGTGATTAATCACTTCTTAGCTTCATTGGACTTTTCTAATTTCCTTTTGCAACTGGCTGGAGGCAACAAGCGATAAGTGCTGCTCTTATTACTTTGTGCAAAGGGAAATGTCTATTACTGCCCTATCATACAAGTGATCAGTACAAAGAGGGAGCCAATCACAGCCTGCCCTGATAAATGTTTTCACTGTCTTTTTTTTATTTGATTTTATACATCTATACTGAATTTGTAATGCTCTTTTATACTTCGTCAGGTTTTTTGTTAAAAATCTGTCTTGCGTATGTATCTCTGTGTATGTATGTACCTTTTCTTATTGGATTATTGCATCTTGGGGAGAATCATCATTTCTACCTGGAATGGTAAAATAATTTGTTTCCAAAAGCGCCGGTAGTGGCTTTCAGAAAGGATGCAAATTTAGGTGACATTTTAGTCCAAAGTAAACATAAGCGGATCATGGACACATTAAAAGACATTAAAACCTGTAAGAGCACATGTAAAGTATACAAATATGTTTTGTAAAGATAAAAGTGAAATCGCAGATAGAGAAAATAGATACATCACAAATGAAAAGCCTTTTAATGCTGTCACTGTTTGTTTTCAAACACACTTTCCGACTTGCAGGTGTTACAGGGCAATACAAGGTTACAGTGCAAAAAACAGTATTTAAATACAGTGTAGATTACAATAAATGCAAATACAACTAGAATGCAATATGAGATAAGTAACAGCTTGGGATGAAGACAATTTGCATCTACAATGACATAATTGTAGTGCAAGGATAGTGCATCAGCTGAGCATGTGTATATATAGTGGACCAACCACTGTATCTTATTGAAGACTGGATGCCACCAAATTAGGCAACAAAAATAATTTTCATTCAAGGTAGCTGATCAGTTGATGATCTATTTAACCTTTAGGATTCCAAGTCAGAGAGAGAGGCACAGGATGGTTGAAACCATGGTCATTTATTTTAGATTGAGCCGATTATGCCTCCTCATTTCTTTAAGTTGTGTGAGTGGGTATTGCTCAAGGTGCAATAAAGAAAGTGAAAGCTAGAGGCACTGCATGGGTTTGAATCTCAGTGAAAAGGGGCAAGGTAATGACAGACAGACGCCATATGCCTTGATATTTCAAAGGAGCAGCCTTGACAGAGACAGAGCCTTGTTGCTTCATACAGAATGCTGCTTCATACAGAATTGTTTTGTACAGAATGCTGCTTCATACAGAATTGTTTTGTACAGAATGCTGCTTTATACAGAATTGTTTTGTACAGAATGCTGCTTCGTACAGAATGCTGCTTCATACAGAATTGCTTTGTACAGAATGCTGCTTAGTAGAGAATGCTGCTTCGTACATAATTTTCGTACAGAATGCTGCTTCATACAGAATTGTTTCGTACAGAATGATGCTTTGTACAGAATTTTTCGATTTGTAAGCTAGCCTAAATTTCCTAAAGGGGAAACCATAATTTAAAATATAGAATTGATACTTATATATATATATATATATATATATATATATATATATATATATATATATATATATATATATATATATATATATATATTTATTTATTTTTTTTTTTAAATTTTATTATTTTATGCTTAAGTATTTTTCAATTTTTTTTATAGAACGCCTTTATGAGATTTTATTTTCTACAAATGCTTTTTTAATGAATGTGTGAACTGTCATTCGGGTTATTTTCTTCTCATAAAGGAGGAGCAGTGGAGTGCCATCATTAGCATGAGATAAGCCCTGCTTTGGCATTGCACATTTTCTGAGTGTCTGAACTGGAGAAAGCCTTTGAAGTCACCCAAATCCTTCTCTTGTTAATTTTACCATTTATTAGATTTTTACGTACCAAGAAAATGAAAGAATATGCTGAGATTATGGCTTTTTAAGTCAATATTTATTAAAAAAATCAATCTAAATGAAAATCTGCCCATCCCTCTAATTAGTCGAGGCGACTTGCGATTGATTTTTAATTGCAAAAGTAATTACATGGAGCAGATAGCCAGTGACATTTGATTATCTAGGTGATTGATTAAAAGGCCTAGCTCAGGAACAGATTGTCAACCAGGGGAAGTGAGACAAAAGAGCAAATTAAAAAAGTTGTCCTGTTAGTAATCACAAATTTCAAGGATGAAATTACACAGCCAAACACCCCCAGCACTCCCTTCGTTCTTTTTTTCTTTCTATCCTCTTCCCTTCCTTACCTAAAGGTACATGGCGTGCATTAACTGAAGAATGAAGATAAAGAAAAGGATTACCTTTAAATGAATCGAGGAGTGATTAGTTCAGTTCAGATGGGAACAACATACAAATATGTGATTGCTAAAAAGACGGCTTGTGATGCTTGTGAGCTCCTCCTCCTCCTCCCGGCACGGCACTCCAGAAGAAATCGGGTCAGATAAGGAGTTTAAACATCTCTCGTTGACCAAACATTGAGCTCAGCATTCAGAAAAGCTGCTGTTTTTATTAAAGAATATCTATAGTCCCCGTAATATCTTTTATCGTTTGAGTTGTCCCTTTTTGATTTTTTAGCAACTTGTCCACGGCACATGATCGCAGGTGGAGTCTCTGTGCTTTTGCTTTATATAAAAAAAATAAAAAAAGGGGTCCTAAAATGAACTGCTTAGCAGACTCTGCTATGTTCTGTCACTGGTGAATGTGGCAGCTTCATGTCTAAGGCTCTATAACTAACCCTGTCATGGCATCCAGGATGTAATGCATTCACTGCCATTGATGAGATAGAACCCCTAGTGTTCAACAAGGGGTTCTATCTCTCTTCTTTTAAGAATGTAATGCAATTATTTATTTATATATATATATATATATATATATATATATATATATATATATATATATATATACACGAAGACATATCTATTCTTAAATAAAATGCAATTTTAATATAGAACTGCTGGATCTACCAGACTATTTGAGGTATATTAGGTTAATTCTTATTGCACTTCGCTTAATGTTGGGGAAGACTAATGCAATGCTTACTGTCATGGGGCCCTGTTCACAAAACTGATTTCATGTCGTATTTATTAAAAAAGTGAGTAACCTTGTCTAAAACAGTTGAGAACAGGTTTCATTAGTTCATAGAAAGAAAAAAAAATAGTACCCACTGTATAAATAAGCAGGACGCCTTTACATTTTGAAAGGATCTCCACTTCAACACGATTGTTGGGACAGAGCTGGGAACAGCAGGTAACCCTAATAACTGTTCTTGTCAATGTGCTCATGAAAGTCAATTCTTTCTAATTCCTCGATGCTGTTTAAGGTCTCCAGCTGATTACTTTGTGGATCCATGTGACTGGTTTCAATTAACCAACTATAGTATATTAGAAGATATTATGCAGACAACATCTCCCTGTCACCGTCCATAGAAGTCTTGTAACACTTATTAGCTGGAGGTATGTTATTGTATAGTGTGCATATATATATATATATATATATATATATATCATGTATATATATATACAGTTACTAAAAGGAGGAGCTTTCTTTTGTGACAGCAGTCCCTATGGGATTGAATAAGCTTTTGGCTCACACACTAGTGTGTACACTGCACCCCCAAGAGCCACGCTGCCACATTTGTCTCTAGCTGGGATCAGCAGCAGCAGGGTGGCTCCGGGGAATGCAGCGTGTTCTGCAACCTGTCCCTCGGGGTACCACATACAAACATACAAATCATTATTCATTATGAGAAAAAGCCTCTTAACTCTAAAGAAATAAACAGAGGGGTCGGTTCAAAGTGGCGGTTGACCATCACTTTTACTGAATGACACGTAATTGCAGCTCTGCTCCTCAGTGACTCGCTGTCTGTAACGCTGGGCTGAGGTGCCAATGGGTTAACCTGCGTTTCCTGTTTGTTCTCCAGCGCCAAACTTTCTTGACCCCACCCCACATGTCTCCCCTTAAATACCGAACCCCTGTCACCCCCGCTCTTCTCTAAGCAAGCCCACATGTTGTTAATTCAGCCCGTGTCCCATGCAGCCAGCCAGCTCAAGAATCACTACATGATCTGTTATATTAGGGTTTAGCACATACTGTACATCAGTATCATACTAAAACTTAGATGCAAAATATCCAGTTAGGTGAGCCTAAAAATAAGACCAAAATATTTTTTATTTATTTATTTATTTATTTTTAAATAATTTGAATAGAAAACAATATGAAAACACAAACATTTGTTAATCTTCTAAATTTGGCACTTGAAATCTATCCACTGTAAGTAGTTTTAGCCATTGTAATTGTTGTTGTTGTTGTTGTTGTTATTGTTGTTATTATTAATAATAATATGTATAATAATACGTATAGACTTACATGTTCATGTTTAGATCCTGGTATAGGCCTCGTTGCACTATTGGCACCAGCTTTATTTACTGACACACCCCTAATACCTCACGGTGGTAACAATAGCTACGGTTTCTTGTGATATAATCCCTTAGTAGTCTGGTAGAGCAGCCTTTTGTAGGTCAGTCTTTTCCACTCAATGCGGTTTACAGACTGACAGCAGTAGCTCCGCACCCTTTTGAATGAAAATCCTACCTCAAGATATTATTTACCTTCAGGATGTACACAGTCTATATTGGCATAAGCCGTAAAGGCCCCAGGCTCCAGCTCCTGCAAAGCTACAGTAGCTACCGGAGAGAAAAAAAATAAAAGGATAAAAAAATGCTTGTAAATCCTCACATATGTGCCTCACAGCACCAGTCTGTTTGCTCTGCAGGCTAGCACAAAGCAGCAGCACTTATTAAATTTCCATGAAGTTTACCAAATTTGCAGGATCAGTAGGGTGAGCCCGACAGGGAAGCTCTCCTGCTGCCTGCAGCACCTTTTGAGGCAGCTGGCGGGAGCCGCATTCTGCTGATACTGGGGCGCTGCGGCCGTCCTGTTAATCTTCACAGCAAAGATTATTTTACTCGATTAAGCCTGCTCCCTGTGGACCGTCCCGATAGCTCCCTGAGGGACCCTCTCCCAACCTTTTACCAGCTGAGGTGGTTCAATAAAGTAATCTTTTTTTTTTTTTTAAAACTCTCCCGCCCCTCTGCCCTTCCACTTTTCTTTCAAATGATTGGAAAATAAATTGAAAATGAATTTGAGTTAGCCGTTGTGTTTTAAATACGAGATAAAGGTCAGCCCCCTCCCGGCGATCTCGATAGAAGCAGATTAGCTGAACACGTGTTCCACTTTTAAAATCATATACTCTGCTGTGGTAAGCGGGTTGTTTGTTAATTCACAGTTACTGTTACTCTACAATGGAAAACGCCACAGGCTACAAGGAGTAAATGTGTGGCATACTGTCTATTGCTGTCGGATTAATACTTTATCAATAATGATGTGAGTGAGTGCAATTAAAGACAGGTACCGTGCTTATTTAAAAGGGAAACTGCAGGTCTTTGAATCTAAGCATCGCAGAACTGCCTTTATTCTACCTTCCACTGCACAGGAGCCTTATCCTGACTGCCCTGCTATGCTGGGAGTATTAGGATGAAATGTGTGTTTCTCAGGAATGGAAATAAGACATTCATTGCATAGCAGTTTAAGCCATTCCTGGTTTTACTGGGAGTTTAATAAGGGACACCTGTGTTACCTATACACTGTGCATAATCAAGCTCGTATTAAAACCTTGTATGAGTGAAACCGCTATGGAGACTTATTGCCATCTGTGTTTCTGTGCACATACTAACACCAGGTAAAGAAGTCTTGTGTCATTATCTCACAATGATTCGTTACAACAATACATTTTAAGTGCGAGTTTAAGAGTAGCGGATGTCTTTGCTAAAAACGAATGTACTGTATGTGTTTGTTTTTTTTAACATTTGGACTATTTTAAAATTATAATGAACCTTTTAAACTTGGATCAATTGATTTGTGCCTCCTCTATAGATTTGTGTGAGCCTGTGCATGCAAGGTGCTTTCTCCCCCGTTTGTAACTGTCAATGTTATTCCAAGAGTAGAAACAGAAAAATAATTCCGGCTTGACCTTAAAGATCTGGCCTGCTGTGTTTGCTTGATCTGGTTTAAGATGTGATGTCCAACGCAGTCCTATTAGTGGCACCTTTTCACATGCAGTCGGCTCAGGTTGATAGCGATGATACTGAAAAGCCTACATTTTGATTGTGAACCAGATAGAGAGAGGATGCGCTGATGGAATTGATGGCATCTGCACTGGCTGTCTAGATTGAAAGACACAATGTAACTGGGAAGGTGAGTTCAAGCTGCTGTGTCCTTATCAAGCAATTACATTTTGCTTTGTCAAATGAATTGTATGGCTCCTGATAGATTTACAGCTGCGTGTAGTCATCGCTCAATCTCCTTCCTACAGCACCCCGTACTCTCAGAAGGGTCATGCTTGCTAATTTAAGGGAGGTACCGTCTCCAAGTTGGTGCATAACAGCGTCTGATTCCACTACAGCACGTGGAGAATTGGGAACCTTCCTTTGACAGTTTGTGTTTTTTAAAGAAGATTTTCAGCATTTACACTTTTTCTCCATACTACTGCTGAAGTTTGTTATGCTTAAAACAAAGTCTGAATAGCTGGAGGAAGTGTAGAGTGTGATCTTGTTTAGAAAGGTACCCCTTTTCATCACTCTTTTTACTTATTTAACCCAGCTGGGGATTCATACTTAAGGAGGCTTGCTATTTGTTACCATACCATAGTTAAATTATTACATAATTAAACCACACACACCTCTATCCGTGTCTTCTATATGAATTATTTATTGATAATCTGTAAGATTCAGAGTCGTGCACCTGCAAGGTATATAGTTATAATTGCAAATAAACGTTCATTGAACAGATTTGCAAATCGATAATGACGACCTGTAAGATGAACATTCGTGTTTGCTTCATGACTTTGTGACTATACAGTATAGTAATGGGTGCTGTTGGGTACAAGCTGATGTCCACTCAACGAGAGGTCAGACTGCGCTTGCTGACCTTAAGTGGGTAAAAGTTGCATTGTACACAGCACCTTTCACTATATATTTAATTCTATCTAGTGAAATAAACATTGCTAAACAGTATTGTTCATTTAAGTGTGAACAATATGATGCAAACATATTTCAGATGGTTATATCACATCAATATCAGGGCCGGCTATATGTTATGTAGACATTTCAGAAGGCTGTATTGTTGTTGTTATTATTATTATTATTATTATTATTATTATTATTATTATTATTATTATTATTATTATTGGTAATTATTTTCAGCTCTACCTGAGCAAGAGAGCTGAGTTTCAGTGCTTTGTGCTGGTAACGGGAGGATCATTACATGTAGTTAAGAAATCATTATCATGACTATTTCTTGCCCTCCCAGCTGCATCCCCAAGAAACCAGCCATTATATCACTGAGCTACTGATTGAATTAGTGGGGCATTACTACAGGTCCAGGATGTAAGAGGACGCAGGCTTTTGAGATCTCAAAGAAGAAGCAGCGTATATTGGAGAATTAGATTAGCAAAACACTTGGACAATAAGACATTTGTGACTAGACTAATGTATGATCAATACCCTGGACTTATTACATAATATAATCACCTAAGTGACTGCCATTTGATCTCACAGTCAGGTAGGCGAGTGATTGTGCAACAGGAAGTAGCCCAGATTGTGTTACTACGTCACTTCAAGATTTGGTTTTGTAAAAAAAACTGTTATTGGACCATCATTTGTTTGATAGGCTGCATTTTAAGGATAGTAGCAATTAGCTTACCCAAGCTGACCAGTTGCTTTAAAAAGAGCGATATACCTTTAATCTGCTTATAGAGTGCATTTTATTTATTAGTAATGTCAGGTACGCTACTCTTCAAGTTCAAGTATCCATTTGCCACTGCCATAAAGACTACTTAAATAAATTATATATATATATATGTATATATATATATATATGTATATATATGTATATATATGTATATGTGTGTATGTGTGTATATATATATATATATATATATATTACACACACACGCACACACACACAGTGCTCTCTCGTTCTTTCATGCTTCAATGATGTATTAATTAGTTTAATTCACGGTTAGGCCATGTTGACTGTATTAATTGTACTTGTAAGATTACTTACTGTGGTTGTAAGTAATCTTCACTTATTCACAGACTTCAATAGTTTATTTAAATATGTAAGCCCCATATTAAAAGAAGTAGGGAGCACTGTATTAGTTTTCAGTAGTTTCAGCAGTTATGTTAACAGTGCTTGAAAATATTTGGTTAAAACCAAAGTTAAACACCCCCTCCCCCCGCGAGATGATAATTGAGATGATTTCCCTCCCTGAGAGACGCTTGTGCACTTAAAACAAGTGGCAGTTTGAAATTCAAGGACTGTTTTGGAGGTGAGCTGCTGAACTTGACTCTGAACTATAATGAGCCTGCAGTGCCCTGCTGATGAGGGTGCATCCCTCTGACCTCCATCGTAAAGAAGCTGAGACATTTTCCTCAAAGCACCCCTGTGGTTCAAGCCGTCCTGATGGTCCTGCCTTACCTCTTATATAAGACCTGCCGGTGGGTCAATTTGATCCCTAGTTATTGAAATTCAATCGAGAGCATTAAAATGTAAACCAGTTGGAAAAACAAAGAGCTTAGGGAAATGAGATGCTTAAACAACAACAAACAAGCACTCTGTAATCTTCTTTGAGAAATGAATGAAGGGAACCCCCCTCCCTGCCTGGGTGGATAATGATCCTTAGGCTGCTTAGGACCATGCAGACAGAATGTAAGAACTGGAGGGGGGAGGGGGGGGGGTAAAACAAAACTCCCACAAGAATCAAACAGAACTGTGGAGGAAAGCATCACCACTCTCCTATCCCATCCCAAACTTCAAAAAAACATTTTTTGCTAAGCCCGGAGTAGGAGGGCCCTAATGCTCCAGTCCTGTGGTGTATGTAAATCTCTGCATACTGTACTTTAGAACTGTTCTCCCCTCCCACTGCTGAGGTAAACTCAACCCAGCATCTCGGGAATCCCAAGCACTTCCACTTTAAACAGAGTAGCTTCATTTCATCTGCCTGGTAAAAGTACAGTGTTTTATACAAGGCAAGAACTGTTCTTCTGTTTGTAGTGCAAATCCTTATTGAAGTGTACCAAGGATTCGCAGTGCAGTGTTTTTTATTTATTTTTATTTTGCCGTTAACTGTGTTTTTATCATACATATATGATGCATTGCTAACTATGGTAACTGTGTTTTTTTACCATACTTATACTTTTAGAGGGTTTTCCATTTTCTTTTAGATTAGATGTTAAGAAACCAATTTGTTTCAGGTAGGAGAAAAAGTAGATTTCTTTATAAAAAGTATTCTGTATTAGACTTATTTACGAGTAAATCATTTTCCATAAAATTGTATATATTCTCATAGTATTCACTAGTAGTATATTTCCATTGTATAATTTATAAAAAGTTCAGTCTACAGTATCTTGAAGTGAGCTACAGTACATGCACAGACCCCTGTGTGTTTAACAAACAAACACATATAAATAGTTTAAACCCATCAACCCATTGCAGGACTATCAAATTGATCTGCTGATGTGACTGACCTTTGCTGGGATCTGCGGGCTAATTGGAAAGATTCACACAACATAATTAAGCTTTGAGGGACAGAGGGAAATGTAACCAAATTATAAATAAGTCTCTATCAGATTGTTGGAAGAATTAGATGAAATACAGAGGTCAGAAAAAGAGGAAAAATAACATATTTGAAATGGGCTCAGTTAATGTCCAAGACATTAAAATGGATTGTGAGAGGAACCACACAAGTTTATATGAGGGTCATTCAAAATAAAACTAATCAAATCTTGTTGTTATAATTTAATAAGATGCTGGAATTCTTAATCACCTGTTCTAATCCTATTGGGTATTTCATTTGTCTTCCTTTTTTTAAACTATGGTGTAATTTATAAAAATGTAATTTACACTTTATTTCTGAAAAGAGAGAACTACCCATTACAAGATAAAAAAAACAATAACTAAGAAATGAATGAAAGGGTTTATTTATCTTTCTTTAGCACCAAGCATATTTTCATGTATGTGTTGTCTGTCTAAATGCGTTGCCTTCAAAAAGTTTTCTTTCCGTTTACTTTCTGTTGTGCCCTAAAGGCAGCTTTTCTATAAGTGTAATCTATAATTGAGGGATTTTTTTTTTCATCTTTTTTCTTTTCTTTCCTTAACCTTCCTGCCTCTAATGACACGGCAATCATCAATTCACAACTGTGTCTACAAACTGGATGTTTTACAAACACAGCAGCTACACAAAGGGGGTAAGCCTTGTGGTTCTTATGATGATGATGATGATGATGATGATGATGAAGTCTCTTATCTTGTTACTGCTCTGATGCATTGAGCAGGTCGCCACATCCTGAGAGCCTAAGCTAGGCCAGCACAAGTGGTGAAAGATCTGTGATTTTATGGAGGAAATAAATGTGGATTTAATTAGTATGCCTCTGATAACACCGCACAATGGTTCTCCTTAAAGAGATACTTTACAGAAAGCATTGTTTAGGTGATACACATCAAGCGATTCTCAATCCCTCCCTGGTCATTTTGTAGTTGAGCTCCATTCATTTAATTGTCTGTTTTTGTATATACAGTTGTAGTCAGAAGTTTACATACCCCAATGGAAATTTAGAATTTCTAGAAATTTCTCGGAAACATTATTTCCTCATCCACAAAGGCAAAACTTTTGCTACAAATTAGAAAAATAAAAATTCCATTGGGTATGTAAACTTTTGACTACAACTGTATAAATTTTTCCTTAAACTGTACACCAACTGTCGTTCTTATTAGGTGGTCTTTGCTCTGTAGCCTTTGTGAAGAACATATGAGCAAAAAAAAAACACATGATGTGACTACAACTGCCCTGCTTGTTATCCCCAATCATGCTTGGTCTAATCCGTGTTTTAATTTACTCCACTTACGAGGCAACAGTCTTGCCAGTGCAGTCCTCTGGGTCCCTTCATGCCTGCCACTTATGACAAGAAATATGCAAAGGCACAATTACTCATGCACTAAGGTGACAGAGACGGGCCCTGGCTGGGAATGCGGTTCAGCCTCTCTGCATCTTAATGTCACTCGCTGAAACACTTTGCAGTTACAAACGATTCTTCAGAGACCATTTTATTAACATGTTGATCCAGGAAGCGATTAGGTGAAATTGTTTTATATATATATATATATATATATATATATATATATATATATATATATATATATATATATATATATATATATATAAATTACACAGTAGTGTGCACATTTATTCAAACACCTCAAAATTTGTCACTTACATTCTTTATATAGCTACCTGCATGAAAACCTCAGGGTGTGAGAATTTCAATTCAGTCAGTAATCAGTGATATATAAACAACAGGCACTCGTGCCTGAAAATGTTCGACCACTTTGTGCTTTAATTAGGCATCTTAAACAACTTCTAAAAAGTTTTGTGCATTTTATCTTTTGTGGCTATGTGTTCCTTTTCTCTTTACTATTTTTAATTAATTGCATGTGTAGCCTATTACAGTTGTCAATTAAATTAGACAATCACTAATTTGCCTATTTTGACAATTTTCCCAGATTTTCAGTTCCGGTGGTTTGATTTCATATGCATATCAAATCAACCGTTCAGCATTTATTCACAAACACAAGAGGACCGCAGAGTGGAATTCGGTTTCTGAAAGTCATGATGTATTGCATTTTGTACGGTCAGAGCTGTTCCTTTTACTGCCTTTCATTTCCTTGTGTCCTCAGACAGTTCTCTTTCTGCACAGCCCTTTCTCTCCCACTTCTCTCACCCTTTCAGGGGATCATTTGCAATTTAAAGCTCACCTGGTGGGAGCACCAACAATAGGCTCCACTGCAAAATGGTTCAAGGCCTGCCTGCATGCCTAATGAGGTTGATGTTGAGCTGTTTAGTTTATTGTGCCACTATAATATCTGCTTAATGCAACTCAATGGGAGTGGATTGTTGGAAGCGTTAAAGATTCTATTAAGTCTTTACAAAAGCCCCTCTATTCTACCTTCAGACTGTAGGGTAGAAAGAGGCACACATTTCACAAGTCTGATTGAGTTTTATGAAAGGGCATCTGTACAAAAAAAAAAATGGTAGGAATGTGTAAAGTTCTTTTTCTGAACAAAGGAAAACAAGTAAATATAAATTGGATCGCTTTAAGTTTATTATTATTATTATTATTATTATTATTATTATTTTAATTGAATTTGTTTTACTTATTTTGCAGCACAATTCACATACTGACCACATAAAAATATGGTTGAATGTGATACTCTATTCATATGGTTATTATATGGGCATATCGTATGTCTTGTATGGTAAAATTGTATAGCTATACAATCCAATATTAAGGTCAACTGGTAGCAGACAACCTATAAGTTTTGAAACAGTATGAACTATTATACAGACCAAGAACCCTGATTTATTTTGGGAATTTAAATAATACTTCCTATGAAAACCCAGTTGTTTATTTCTTTGTTTCAGCCTATGGGAGTTTTAAACAAGCCCATATGGTGCTCGCCACCAGCTTTGAAAAGCGGGGTGTAGCCAGGGCCAGGATTTCACACAGTCGGCATTGCCTTGGATTGAAGAGGCGAGCGCTAAGCTGTCTTTTCATACAAGGCAAAGCCGTCCATCTGGCCACCCCTAAAACTCTCAGCTAGCTTGTTCGGTTCGCTGTCGGCTGATTGGGCCTCCTGAAGCAGAAGTAACAGCATCAATAGTGTAAACCCTTGCCACTTGAGAGTATTACATTTCTTTTCATGCTTGACTTAATCAAAACTGGGGAAATGAAATTTACACCTTTTTGATGTTCTTTTCCCTGCTGTTTAAGAAGGGCAGTCGTAACCCATTTGATCTTCACAAGTACCCACTAAACGGCCAAATATGCCAAGCTGCCAGAAGCAGACGGCTGGCAGTTGCTAGTTTACTCAGGGTCACTATTAAGGCACTTTAATGTAGCGATGCATATTAGGTGGTGTAGTGACCTGAAGGGGAGCTTTTAATATAGTCAGTTAGCAAAGCTTTATTAACTGCAATATCAAGCTAATAGGTATACTTTGAATGCATTTCTAAAACATGTCGGTTTAACGATACAATGCTCTAATTCACTTTAATACTTTACTACAAGGACACAGCAGAGGTTTATGGACAGCAGTTATTATTCATTTCTATCGAGTTATCTTTTAAACCGGCAGACCTGTTTATCAGTAGAGTTTGAATAGATTAGGCATTGATATTCGTAGTGGGCATTATTCACAAAAAAAACACAGAACCTCTTTAGCAATACTTTTAACTAAACCTGCATAATATTGCACACACAACAACATATTTTATTATAAAATAATATTATACCATGGGGAAATTTGTGATTTTAAATATGACCCTTAATGATTAATGTTAACATAATCAAATTGAAAGAAATACATTTTTGTCTACAAATACATACAGTAGGTTAGCTATGGCTGACAAGTATTACAATGGACAAAACCGCTGACTGTTATTTTTAAAACTGCACCTTCAGAAAATCTTTGAGATGAAAAATGCGAAATGGGGAGGCAGTTGCTCAAAACATAGCAAATGCCAGTTGTTACTGGCGCGCAGGTTTAATAGCGGGCTGGAGCGAGAAGCTCTGAGCTCCAGCTAGGCACAGGGAGAAGCCAGCGTCTCCATCACTGTTTGCACCTCTTAATGAAACCAGAGCTGTTAAGCAAGTTGGCGGCATCCTGTCGCTCCCCTCACTGCGGTCAATCCAAACAAGAGCATGCTGGAAGAAAAAAATGAGTATTTGCTCTAGCAAGCTTCCAACTGCTCATGGTGCTCTCCCACTGGCTCCTTAGTCTTTTTTTTTTAATTTTTTAAACTTCCTCACCCTCTGCTGTTGCCTTGATGAAAACATTTGTGAAAGATAATTAGATGCTTGCGTCCCATGGAAAACAATGCCCTATTTGTTAAATATAATTTTGCATCCATGCCGATCGCATTGTGAAGAAGCGAAGGGGGGTTTGACACTTTTTTTGTTTTCGACGTGAAAAGACCAGGGCCCCTAGTCAAGGCAGCCAAGTGCCTGCAAAGAAACTTGTCTGGGACCGTGATGTTCCAACAGTTCCTCTGTGACAAGATACATACTTTCAATTCAGCAACAAGCAGATTATTGGTTACTATAGTTTCACTAATGCTCAATTGAAGCCGAGGCCTAATCTGAACAGAATAGGTTAAAAGGTGCCGATGTTCAGACCCACAAAACCACATGTTGTGAGTCAGAGACTAAACAACACAAGTAGCACAACTCTCAGTGCTTTGAAGTCGTCTCCTCTGGGTTGTAGAATGAGTGGAAAGCAATAAAGCTGTGCTTGCTCTAATGGCTTGATGGGGCCCAGTGACAATAGAGCATCTAGAGTGTGGACCACAAACCACAATGGATAAAAACAATACGAAACAGAGAACACTTGTGGAAGATGCAGTAAATGTGATTACAATGGGACCACATTTTTACACTGTTGGAAGTCATATCCAATTTTTTTAATGCATTTTTTGTGCAAAGTTTTCCTGAATGCAAGAGTAATTTCTAGTGCTTTTCACATTAGCATCATGTAATACATGAGAGCACATTTGCACCAGTATTAACAAAAAAACACTTTGGGGCTGCAGCTGCTGGTTGTTACCATTTTGCCCAATTTTGTATACAGCACAAGAGGCATTGTTTATGTATACACCTTAAGGCTGCTTATTGCTAGCTTGCTGAACTTCGCTCATTGAATTTTGTAAAACCTAATATAATTTATTTTTTGTTTCTCTCTCTTTCTTAATGACGGCACATCAATCTCATGGATATCCAATGTGTCTTTTGGTAAAAAAAAAAAAAAGTTTGTAAGTATAAGTTAAAATCAGGATATTGTTGTTAATTTAAGAAGGTTTGAAATTTATTTTCAGCCAAGCCTTTTTTTTTTTTTTTGAAAAACTCACAACCTCTGCACCATTTTCTTCCTATTGTGGTTTTTTTTTTTTTTTAGCAGATTTGAAATCAATTAAGTATATAATTTGTAACAACTGCTCAGACTGGTTCAAACCTAAACAATAGCAATGGGATAACTGTCCTTGAATCCGGGTCTTTAGTGATGCATCAATAGGCTTACAATGTGCCGAATTAGCAGGCATATTAATGACCTGATGCAATACCAGTCCATTCTCCTCACCCCACATCTTCTTATGTATGCAAATACCCCATGAATCCAGTTCAAAGGGCTGGTTTAAAATGAGCCTCACACTCATTCATTGGGGTCCTTTCACTGCCAGCAATGGGGCTGGGATAGAAAGTGACATGAGAAAAGTTCGGACACTTGTTTTTATAACTGAACATGATCTTGTTATCGTAATCTGTATACTGTTAACTTGCATGGTGTGGTTGTTGAATTGTAAACCTTTAACAGAGAAAGATAATCTGGCTTTTGTAACAGTATGTCCTGAATTCAGCATTCACTGAAGGATGGTATCGGTGCCGATCACAGTTCATGCCCCCTTCCTGAAAAACATCACACTTTTGGATTAAAAGGATTGAATAATCTCTTAACGTTTGCTCAAATGCTTTTACAGTTATTCTTTGGCCCAGACAAAGAAGTAGAAAAAAAAGGATATAGTAAAGTAGCACTGTTCGTAATGCACTGTTTTAAATCTCCAAACTTTTAGAATTTGTATTTTTGTTTTTTGGTGTGATCACGGCAAAGGTTTCTCTTGTTAAGAAATCCTGTGAACCCGTTGTTAATATTTATAAAGGCTTGTTAGTTAAAAGTTGCCATTTTTAAATATTTCGGTCATACTTCCATTTATAAAACATCTATACAAATGTGTTAATACATGTTTTTGCAAGTCTTACCAAGGAATAACAATGTATTCCTTGTGTCCTTTGGTTCCTTTAAATAATAATAATAATAATAATAATAAAAAACCTCCCGCCCCCTACGCAGCACGTGCGTTTTCAGAGTAAGCGTGACAAAAACAAAACAAAACCTAGAGAAGAGACTAGAGGTAGGCCGCATTTCAGGATCAGATTTTGCTAGTTAAATTGTTGATTTAATTTAATTTTAAATAATGCCGTCAGACATTTGGAAATTTTTTACAAAAGAACAAAATGACAAGGTAAAATGCACTGTTTGCGGAGTTTTAATGAGCTTCTGCGGCAAAACCACCAACCTGTCTTGCTTCACAATTACAGCACAGTCGATTGAACCCACCCCTCATACGATTGATTGGTCAATTCGTGGGGCCAAAATCCGCCCCCTCATGTGATTGACAACCTTTAAAGAAGTCTTCGTTTGCCAAATGAAATTGAAAGATCATTTGCCAAATGAAATTGAAAGATCAGTTGGCAAACAGTAAATGACTTATGCAATTAATTGATTTCAAAATTAATTTATGAATTGACAAATTAATTTAAGAATTGACTAATTAATTTAAGAATTAATTTATGAATTGACAAATTACTTTAAGATTTAATTTTGACCCTTATAACGCTCCATACAGGGCACAATATAAATCTCTGCATTCAGAAAAGCTTGGCGGATGTATGACAAGTCCATACGTTAGTGGCAGCAGAAAGCAGACTGATCGCACATTTAAAAAAAAGTTAGATGGCAACCAGCACTTTAAATAGGAAACAAACAGAAATGCTGAACACAGAAAAAGCACCACTCAAGTTAATACAGGACATACAAACAAGGTGGAACACGGTTTATTATATGTTTGAATGCCTTCTTGAATTAAAATGGCCAGTTATTGCAAAGAGCATGTTAAGTATCCCTGCAACATCGGTCCCGAGTGAGCGTGTGTTCAGCAAAGTAGGGATGCTTGTGAACAAACTCTGTTCTTTGAAACCGGAGAATATGGATGCCATAGTATTTCTGAAGAAAAACTGAAAATAAGCTCTGGAGAGAGCACAGACTGTGTTACGTTGGACTTGTATGTTGGACTGGTATAGTTATTCTTGTGTTCCCCGTTGGAGTTTTTTTTTCTTTTTCCTCTAATTCGGTTGCTGTCAAGACATCTTCAGATAAGACAGTAATATTTGTAATGTTTTATGTGGGGAACCTCGCTGACAGTGTGACTAGACATAAATAATCAGAAATGTGTAGTTTAAGTTCAACTGGAGAAACGTTTACTTTTCCTGATTAGATTGGATGAAAATATATGTACTTGTTTACAAGTTTCTTTTGCGTTATGAAAAAACGATGCATCGGGTCTTTATGAAAGTGATGCAACGATAGTAAAAAAACACTATCGTCCCAGCCCTAATTGTTTTTAAGTCTTTTCATTTCTGTATTTCTTTTTAAAAAATGTCTATTTTATTTTATTTTCTCTTGTTCAGCGGTTTTAGGCAAATGTTTGTGAAAGGCGCTATATAAAAATAAAGATTGATTGATTGATCTTCCTCCTGCCATTTACTTGCTGGCTTTACAGCACAATATAAATGTGTATATAAATAAAGATTATAAAGTTATTCTTTAATACAGTGTCATGAAAGCTTTAACTTTTTAGGGAATACATTCAAAATTTATGCCACGTGGCTGAGTGCCATACTGAATTTGAAATACAGCAGTACACTTGCTAGTTAGAGGTAATGTAACTGAATTGAAGATACTGGTACTGTATTGATAATTCATTATGTGTTACTAGCAGATCACTTCGGCAGCTCAGATTTTCTTTTACTATAATGACCCCTGACTTTATCATGGCTCGCTATTTGCACGGCAAAACATTCTACACTAATCTGTCTGGGGAGAATGCTTTAAAAGCTTTTTCTCATTTTCCCATTTTAACTTAGTTTGTGTATTATATGATTTTTTTTAACATTAAATGACCACACTTAATATCCTTCTGCACATGGCCAATTTTCAGGGGAGGACACTGATACAGTGCATATGTAGGTCAAAAATCCATCCAAACCGGATTAAACTTGCTCGTCCCAGGCAGGAGCAGTTAGTTTGATGCATCAGCATTTAATCTCAAGAAGGCACCTTTAAGAGAGTGCAAAAACAATGCAGGCTCCAATTGGCTAAAAGCTAAACAGGGGGCCATGAGTGATGCAATTATATATATATTCTTAAAAGGCATTAGCAAATATTGAAACTCAGTGCTTGAAACAAGGTCAGTTTGCACCATTTTTGCTGCCAGGAGCACTTGGCTGGCACTGTGTTATTGTTTTGCAGAATCAAACCTGTGCTCACGCAGAATCTGCCACAACAGAAACAAACTGCCCCTAAAAATGCAGGAAAGCAAAGAGCTGTGCTGTCTTTTGGAGTTGTCTTGAGAGGAAGATGTGTATTCCCCTTTAAAATCCTTTCTTCAGTGGCCACTGGTGGCTATGCACAAATCCCATAAGGTATTATCTTAATTGTCCAAGTGCATTATGATGTAATGTGTCGCCGGTATACATATATAATGCTGTATACTAGTTATTACGGTAGTATAATTATATATTGATTTTTTTTCTTTCTTTCCAGGGTTCATGGTTTCAGAAAATGCACAATAGGATCTTTAGTAAATGTAAGCTAATTGTTGTCTAAATAACCCTGTGACCATTGCATTGCAAACTTATGTGAGTTAACTATCAGTTATATAATTTCACTTAGAACGCCCAGAACACAATACATAAGACTGGTTCATTTGTTTATTTATTAATTCATTTTATAATACATTTTTTCAGTTACAGTTTTCATACCTTTGGTCTGATTTTACAGCACAAATAAAGCATGTCTAATATGTCTGTATGGTTTTGGAAAGAAATGTTCAGTAAAGCAAAAGATATGTTCTTGAACTTGTTTGGGTACTCAATAAGCTAAAATAAAATACCGGTAGGTTAATACAGATGTGATGCGGGATGTATAACTTGATTTTACCTTCTGTTAATTATTATTTTTTACATTTTAGAAATTTTGAAAATCTGAATATTTTCTAGTAGTTTAACTAAAAACAAAAAACAATACTGTCAAATTATTAATGGAGTAAAATGTTGCAAACAAGGGTTAAAATTGTGTACCTTTATTTATCAATGTTGAGCATGTAAAAAAAATCAATTGTAAAAAAAAAAAAGCATTTTAAACACAAAAAGTGTTTTCCTAAAATTGAAGTCTCAAAAGGGGTGGGGGTGAGCAACTTTTACTCCAGTGCGATCTATTAAATGATTTACGGTACTGGTAGAGTGATTATTCTTCTGAGCTGGGAGTTACAATGGTTAAGTTTTTTTTTTAAAGGGCATCACAATAGAGGTGGATGATATATCTAAGAGGGAGGGCTTGTTAAGAAGGTGACACATTGTTCTCCTCCATGAAATTCATCGTGCAATAATTGGTCTTTTTAGTGACAGCCTGTGGCTTTTAGCAGCATTTAGGAGGGGGAGAAGAAAGAAAAAAAAAAGTGTGTTGTCCTTGTCACCTGCCATTTTTGTAGCCTAGTTGACACCCTAGGGCTCCCCAACAGCTTTTCCAGCAGGACTTGTCTTCCAGCTCTTAGCAGAACCAAATAATTGAAGTTGTCACATCTCTTGTTCATTGTTTTTCCAGCCCTAGAAAAAATGCAAATACTTCATTGTAGTCATTAATTTTCCCATCCTTTTCTTCAAGCTTCTTGTCGGTTTGATCAGATGAAAAGGGCTGAAGGCACTTTTGCAAAACACAAAAACTGTCATCCAGGTTCTTGCCTGCAGAGAGCTTGTGTGTGTGTGTGTGTGTGTGTGTGTGTGTGTGTATTTGTGTGGAAAGGTGGGGGGGGGGTCTCACCAGATAAAGTCTCAGGGAGGTCATCAATCACGGTCGTTGACAACCATTTTGCCTTCGTTTGTTACAGATGTGAACATGCTTAATTATTAGTAGTGTAATTAGTTCATGAAATGTCAGGAAATGTCAAACTGTGTTCACAGCACAGATTTCTGCAGCAAAGAGCAATGAGAGCAAGTGTCAATGGAAGACAAGGAAGGAGTGATGAGGGGAACCCTGACTGAACGCAGAAGAGGGGGCAGGCTGATGGGAAGAGGAGACACGAAGGGGGTGGATGGGAGAGCTTTCAGGGGGGGACTTGTTGAGAGTGGAGGAGCCAAGCGAGACAATTGGAGCGTCTGCTGGTACAGAACAGAAGCAGCACTTTTTGCCCTTGATTTTAGGCGTTCTAATTTTGTATCTGGAAGCAGCTGCTTACTACAGTACTTAAAATGTCAAATTCATTAACCTGTGCATGTAACGAAAAGGAAGCTAATGATAATGAGGTACGCACACTAGACGCTTGCAGCTCCTACTCGTGGTGTGTGGGTGTCTGTGTGTGTGTGTGTGTTTTAAAGAATATTCTATTATTCCGTGGTTAAAAGTGTGATGATAATGGCAGTATGTGCTTTCATTGGCTACTAGGTCATGTTTTTTTAATTAGCCATGCAGAACGTAAATGTACATTTAGTTAAAAAAATATATATATATATATATATATATATATATATATATATATATATATATATATATATATATTATTATTTATTTATTTATTTTTTGTCCCACTCTTAACATTTTATATTTTCTTTTACATTAGGGAATTTCCCTTGGCAAAAAAACTCTCAATCAATCACTTGGTGTAAATTTACAAAAAGAAAACCCACATGTTGTGTTTCTTTTGTTTTCTTTTAAAATGTGAATGTTATCTAGAATGCACCAGCTGTCAGGGGTATACAGCAAGTGCTACGTATCAAAAGGAGAATACTTGCATGTTTGCTTGCTTCCTGGTAATGAAATTCCCAGTATCCAGAGCAGCAGAAATCCATAAAGCCCCCCTGTGAATGCTTCTGACTGAGAGGGTTGCTCTGAAGACAGGCTGTATCCCAGTATCCTGCCATTGCCACGTCAGGTCTTAACAGTGAAGGGGAGGGAAAATACTCACTGATCTCCCTTCGGCTTGTGGACCATTCAAATCTCCACTTGAGCGAGATTCCCTCAGCTCAATGAATGGAGCCCACAATTCAAACTTGCATTTCAACTTGTTACAGCGTGGAACAGTGCCACTGGAACAATTTTTAAAGTGGGGGTGCTGAAAGCCATTGAACAAAACTGTAACCCCTGTATGATGGAAGCCATGCAAAGCCAGGGGGTGCTGCCGCACCCTTAGCACCCCTAGTTCCAGCGCCCCTGGCATGGAATCTGTCCGTGTTCCATGGTTTGTTTTTAGGCTGTGCACACTGTGAATGTGTATGAATGCATTTTACCTCTTTTAGTTTATAACTGCATGCTTGGTGTTCCCCCATATGATTGTCAAGGTAACTATAGCATGTATATAAAGCAAATTTAAGTGTGGGAGTAACAGCATGTTTCTGCAGCAGACACATAATAATAATAATAATAATAATAATAATAATAATAATAATAATAATAATAATAATAATAATAATAATAATCTATTGCATTGGAATCAAAGGAGGTGGGACTGTTTGATAAAACTATATTTTAAGGTGTATATATATATATATATATATATATATATATATATATATATATATATATATATATATATATATACTGTTTCAGCTACATTTAAACAAAATACTGTGAAGCCATAAATATTTGCAAACAAAATATTTGGCGAATCACACCCATAAAACCTATTTTGCTCCAGAAATGTTGGCGCCCTGTTGCACTGGTAGTAGTATTCATTATGTACAGCACTAAGATATTCCTAACAAAAATGTTTACCTTTTTTTTTTCATACATGAAAAACGCATAATACAGTATATAGTCATATTTACTATCCAAGCTTGCCTCTCATTATTTTGACTGACTCCAAATATTAAATATGTACTGCAGACTTAATAATGGAATAATAATAATTAATAATGGAATCTACACTGGATATATTTTTCAAGAGAAAGGGCAAGTAATTACTGTATTCAGCATGTAAGTGTACTTTTTTATTTTTTTTCATTTCTTTACTGTTTTCTTTTAAATATACAGTTTAAATGTTGATAAATGTGAAGTCTTGAAATAACTACTGTATAAAGTCTGATGTTCAATTCAATTTGGGCATTTCTTCATTATTCTGATACAGCAAATTGCCAAACTCTATTATAGTGAACAACCTGATATAAAGAACATTTCTCCAGGTCCCAGGGGCGTTTGTTATAATGAAGTTAGACTGTACGTGTGTGTGTGTGTGTGTGTGTGTGTATATATATGGTGGCTGTATTTGGAACGGGCATATTCTGTTTGGGGTTGTTGAAATGGCTGTGGGCACACAGTACCTCCAGCATTCTTAACCGGGTCCTGAATACAATCTCTGCAGAGGACACGATGACAGTCCTGTGATTGACAAGCCACAGAAGAGTCCTTGATTGATGGGCTCTGCTGGAATCCCTAGACGGCGCTCCACTGGACGGCCAAGCACGGCAGGCTGGAGATGGCCAAGATGATCGCCAAAGCAGGCGTCGGTGTCAGCATTAAATCGGTAAGTGATGACAGATGTTTTATGGGTCTCGCTGCTGGTCTCAATGGGTAGTATTACATTTGGACTTCCAATGGGGCCCATGAATATGTGCACCAGTATGTATAGAAAATGAATACAGTATAGATGTCTGTCCCTTGTGGGGAAACTCTGTATTAATGTGATTTCAAGCAAGGCTTTTTCATGCAATTGTCTATCTCTCCTGTAAAGGAGCTGTTAATATGCATTCGCTCAGGTGTTTTTTGGAGGGGAAAATGTTTAAGTCAAGGCATCTTTCCTTCCTCCTGTTTTTTAATAAACAGAGATCCATGGCTTGACCAGTAGGGGGATGTGTGGGAGTGTGCGATCAGGGGAGAGCTGATGTTACCAAGGCCATGCACAAGCACAGATATCCAAGCAGCTGTACAGTAAGAAGCGTAGCTGTTATTATCTGCAGGTCGCATTCAGCACTTTTATAGAATTGGTCATCATCAGTGCTACTTATCAGCTTATGTATGGAAATGTATCAATCCAGCCAAATATTTCCATGTGCTTGGGTTAATATATTAATATAGACCTTTTGCATCTCTGCACCCAAATCAAATAACATGCTTAAAATGCAGTTAAACTAAACTAAACATAGTTAAACAGGTAAGCATGAAGGGGGAGAACTGGACAGCAGGTGTGTACTGCTCCTCTTGCATTTGTTAAACCAGAATTCATTGAAGGTGCAATGCATACCTGTATAGAATCATGCTGTAATTAAAATCTACAAATAATCATTCATAAAAAAGGAGTTTTCTGTTAAACATTTAATTTATTTTCATCAGGGGTTGTTTCACAGAGCCCAATTAGCAGTGATCTTGGACTACCTTACCCAAGGTAACAACAGGTAGACCTAGACTAGTGGTAATAGAGGTCTATGAAACCAACCACATTTTGCAGATAATTGATTATGCCTTCATTATTTTTTTGTTTGTTACTATGCTTTTAATTTTGACATTCACTCTTACCCTGTCCCAGTTTGGACAAAGAACTCCCAGTCTCCTTCCTTCATCAATTAGTTTCCCTTTACATTATTTTCAGATCACTTTAGCCTGTGCGTGTTTCTGCACTTCACAAACACTCAAGCCTATGTATAATTCCTCACCGATAGAAGCATATTTGTTTTCAGTCAGATTAAAATGATTTAAAAAAACAAAAACCTGACTGTAGACTCTTATCTTTCTTAAATGCTACCTTTTTTCCCAAGGTGAAATACTGAATCTCTGAGCGACTGTATTACCAATGTATTTATTTATTTATTTGGTTATTTTTTTATTTCATCCTCACAAACTTTTCATTTCCAAATAAATTGAGGCATCCTATAAAACAGTTTACCCTTCCTTATATGCCTCAGGCACGGTCTGGCCTTACAGTCAATAAAAATGGAAAGCTTTGCAGCACCTTTTTTTTTGTGTGTGCAAAGTGGCAGCCATGAATTTAATAGAGGGGGAATGTTGTGATTACTTAATGGTTTCCCAGACAGCAATGGCCTGGAGAATTAGATTCCGCATCTGCTTTCAAGGCGTTAATCTCTCCTCACATTCCGCCTGTTATGATGTGCACACAAGAGATAATGTTTAAACTGACTAAAGCAAAGTAAACCAGGCAAGTCTGTTATTGGCTTTATAATTACATAATTAACTTTTTGTCTCTAATCGTTATGGAGGTAATGGTGCTGTTAAAATGGGCTTCTGCTGAGCAGAAACTAAATCAAAAATCAATAATCCATAGAATGCTATTAAGGGCTGTAGCAGCTCTTGTTGAATTCGCTCAGTTTTTTTTTTTTTGTATTGCAAATGAATTTCATTAGGACACAGAATGTTATCTCCCAAGCTGACTTTCAACTGATAGGAAGGAGCAAGTGCATTGTAATCAGCTGTGCGCAGGAAAAAAAGAAAGAAAAAAAGACAAATGTTGCCATAAATTACATCTTGCTTGTAATACAGTTATTGTAGGGCGATTGACCTACTCAAAATTTATTCTATTTTCAATGAACCCTCCTTTTATTTCAAATTTACATTACGATCATATATGTCTGAAAAATGATATCATAAAAAAGATGAATGTACTAATTACTTCTCCTCTTATCTCCTCCTCCCCTGGTGCTTACACCTTTGGACCAGCTCCGCGCAGCATGTAAGTATGTCCTTTATTTCATTGTGACAGGGGTAATATATTTGCAAACTCTGCTATAAATATTGGAATTCAGGTTAGCTAGCTCATATTCAGACAGCAGCCCTCTTTGAGCTATGCTATGAATTGAGAATTGACAAACATTTTCAAAGCCATATTACCCGAATGTCACTGTGAAATTAGGTTCTTGACCCTGCCTCTGATCTATGCTTATTTTTCTACACTTTTCTCCCCTCAATTGTCATGCATGGCTATTCACTGCCGGAATTGGTGATATGGCTTTCTCTAAAGGGGGTAAGTAATATTTTAATATACCTGAGAAATGAGTCTGTATTTGTCATGAATATGCTAAAGGAAAGCTGTCACGGCAGGCGAGCCGATAAAAAAGAAGCTCACAGACTTTTACAAAGGGGTGTAGCACACAGAACTTAATCTGCCAGCCTCTCGCATCTAACAAACAGGTTTATTAATCATTCAAAAGGGCACACATTTTAACACTGGGCAAGCAACAAAGCTATTTAGTATATTCCTACTTTCTTAATAGTGAGGTTTTTTTTGGAAATCTTAAAACACTGAAACTAACATTTCAGAGGCTATAATCAAAGTTTAAATTGTCAAAAATATATGTTTGTTTTTTTGGTGACACATTAAAATAAATATTAAGATACTTGTATATACTTGGTTAAAAAGACTAGGAACCTATAACTATGTCTACACAGGCTGGACATTAATTGAAATAACGCAAGTATGCCTAGTTTGTGTGCTAGTACTGTACGTATCAAAAAATAATTTAAATAAATGATAAAAATGGCAGAACCCTCACAGAGTTTACTGGAAAGCAGTCCTGATGGCTTCTGTATACAGTAAGTACAGCCACATGCCTGTGTTTCCCTGTGCCTGTGAAGAAGGCGTTCTAGTTTATATTGGCTCTTATAAATGCAGCAGTAGGGCCACAATCCCAGCATGGGAAACAATAAAGAAAAGAATATGGACCAGGAGGCTCCGAGTTCAAGTTTTTTTTTTTACAAAAGCCATAGGAACTTTATTTATGTATTTATTTATTTTAACAATTTGCACTCAATCTGTCCCATTTATGTATATTGATTCATATCAAGAAAATACATGACTTTAAATTCAGTGACTGTATGAACTGTATGTATGTAAATTAACTAAAAGTTTTATTGCAACAAAAGGCAGTCTGTTTAAGGTACTGTAAAGGCCATGACACACTGGACGCGATGCGACAAGTGAATGTGTCATACGATACGCTGCACCACGACAAAAAAAAAAAATAAAACATGTATTTTTGATCAAATCTGTTCACACTGCCTGCGATGCGACGGGCGACACTGAAGCATTGTAAAAAAAAACAGAATTGTTTTTTGTGATTTTGTCTCGCGGCAGCAAGGGAACTGATCAATGAGGAACAGCTTCTCTTGTGTGCCTTCAGTAATCCATGGCGGAAGAAAAAAGATAATTTTTGCAGTATCAAAATACTCAGAGCTATACAATAAAGGACACAAAAATTTCTACCCGTTTTCACATAAGTTTAAAAAAAAAATTGAACTTGAAAAAATTGCAGGCCATAGTTTCCGATTTGGAATACGCCCATTTTTAATGTAAAGATGGGCGGAAGACAGAAAGGCCCTATCTGAATTGACATGAAGGTGTCAGAAAGGCAAACTGGGCTGCAGCGTTCACCACCTCTATTTGATTAAAATCTAAAGGTTGGCTTTCCCTCCACCACATGGCATATCTGATCAGTGTTAATTATATCTTTATTTTATAAAGCACCTTTCATGTTCATCTCAAAGCGCTGAACAAAAAAAAACATAAAAATGTGTTCATACAATAAAAGCCATTGAATAAAAATGTGTTTTCAACTTAGATTTGAAAGAGGTTACAGAGTCACTCTCCCTTATGACCTTTAGGACTTTCCACAGCCTTGGGGCTCGTCATGAAAAGGCCCTGTCCCCGAAAGATCAACGCTTAGTTATTGGATTGAAGACTGCACATTGGGGTATATGGTACCAGAAGCTCACAGATATAGCTTGGCGCTAACCCATGCAGAGCTAAAAGTCAGCAATAGGATTTAAAATTTTACTCTGAAATCCACTGGGAGCCAATGCAGTATGGCTAAGACTGGGGTAATATGATCAGTGAATTTGGTTTTAGTTAAAATTCTAGCCACTGAATTTTGGACATTATAGTAATTTTTTAAGAGAGTTTTTTGAGACACCAGCAAGCAAAGCATTACAGTAGTCTATACGGGGGAAAAAACAAAGGCATGAATCAGCTTTTCTGCATCTGCCTGAGTAAGACAGGAGCGAATACGCGCAATATTACGTAGATGGTAAAAAAAAAGAAACTTTAGTAATATTACGAATATGCTCATCAAAAGCCAAGTTTTGGTCAAAAATTATCCCAAGATTCTTTAGACTACTGCTAGGCTGGGTCTTGAGTCCGTCTACAAGTAGTTTAAAATTTCCACATTTATTTAATTGATGTGAAGAGCCGTCTTGTCAGGATTCAACTTAAAAAAAATAAAATAAAAAATAATGTAGCTGCATCCAATTCTTGATGTCACTTAGACAAAGCGTAAGACAAGATATTGATAACTCCAAGTCAGGAGAAGTGCGCATGTGAATCTGTGTGTCGTCCGCATAACAGTGACATTTTATGCCATATTTACAAAAAATCTGTCACAATGGAAGCATGTAAATACATAACAAAATCGGCCCCAGAACAAATCCCTGCGGAAAACCAGATGCGACTGTAAATTCTGATGATGAACCCTGGCCGATTTTTAAGTACTGCTCTCTACCAGTTAGGTAGGATTTAAACCAGCTGAGCTCAGAACCTGTTACTCCTATAACCTTTTCCAGTCTACTCAAGAGAATCGTGTGATCGATGGTATCAAGGTCTGACAAGACAAGAATGGAAACAGAGTCAGCATTCATGAGTAGATCATTGACTACCCTAATAAGAGCTGTCTCCATGCTGTGCAAGGATCTCAAACCAGACTGGAAAACATCATATCAATTGTTGTAAGTAAATGATTTTGTAACTGATAAACAGCTCATTCCAAAATCTTAGACAAGTAAGGTAAATTGGAAACAGGTTTGTAGTTACAGGGCAATCTGGGGTCTAAATGATGCTTTTTTTTTAAAAGGGGAGAGATTACAGCACATTTGAATGAAAAAGGTACCATGCCAGAACAAAGTGATTCATTAATAATGCGAGTTACCGGAGAGCACAGAGCTGAAAAACTTGATTTGAGAATAGGTGTCGGAATTGGGTCTAACAGGTGGTAGATTTTGATTTTAAAACCATCTCAAAAACACTATTTGAAGAGAGCTCATTAAATTTTGAGGAGTTCCACCGTTCTGTAATTATGAACCAAAATTGCTTTCGGTACGTAGCACGCTGGCAAACAGCGACGTTCCAGTATTCAGCCACTGCACCTGGGATGCAAAAATGCCATTGGAATCGAAGGCTAACAGTAGAACCCTAAAGGGGAAGTGGTTTGAGCCCTTTATTTAAACAATAATTATTGTACAGGGCCATGACTGAAAGTGCGCTGATAAGTCTAAAACTGACAGATCCAATTCCTTTTTTTTTTTTTTTTTTGCTGAGGAAACTGCAATCACTGAGTCTTTGAGCGGTTCACCTGGTAAAAAGAAAAGGCTTGAAAAGTTTCCTCCAGCTGATCTTAGTCTATATTTCCCTTGAGGTGATTAGGTTTGGAGACACAAGGGCCCATTGTTTGGGTGGTGATTGTGTGGAACAGAATGAGTCCTACCTGCAAAGATACAAAGAAAGCACTTAGTTTTTCTTTTTTTTTTTTAAAGACATGCTTCATATTTTAAATCAATAATGGGTGTATGGGTGTTGTAAATGAATGCAGGTACATGCTGGTATGTGAAAAGCAAAATAGTGACACTGAGTGCTCCAGGTGTGTGTGTGTGTGTGCGCGTGTGTGTGCGTGCATGCATGTGTGAAATCCTGTTTTAAACTTGGAAACTTTTCAAAAACAGTCAAGTACACACCCCTCTGATATCTGTTCAAAACTATAAATGAAGTTGTTGTGCATGTCAGCTGAGATAACCTCCATTTCTGGAGGCAAGACACCTGGCTGGAGCAGAGCGGCAGTGCTCAATTTAACATGTTTAGGGTGCGATCATCACTCAGAGATGGGCTTGGAGTTGGGATGATGGATCACGGGCAAAGTAGGGGCTGATAAGACATGGCCCATGAATCTGTTCAACATCATCAGCTCCTTTGATCACTGACAGAAGTTCAGAGATGGCTCTGTGCATCTGTCCAAATAAACAAAGCTCCCTTTTTCCCCCTCTGGAGCGACATTTGCAAACACACAGAACCCAGTCCCGTTCACAGTCACTTACCTCACTACAGAATGCCCGCAGTACAACAAGAGTTTGATACAGTTTTGCTAGGTGAACCACAGAGGTTTTTTTTTTCTTTTTACTTTTTTGTTTTGTAAAAATAAAAGTCCTCGGTAATGACAGGTTCAGCAGATAACAGATGATCCTTGAAAGCTGATAGCTGTGTTGACAGCAGGGGCTGGGTTTGGCAATCACAGCCGGGAAACATTGCTACGGCCCTGTACAGCTGTCATGTCAAGAAACCCTAAAGTTACAGCGATGCTATTGCAGTTACATCATTTATCTTTTTGAAGTCTCTCTCCTGGTTATCTCCCTGAAATCACTTTACTTGGGTGTGTAGGCTCAGCTTGAGGTAACTCGTCAGATCACCTTCCAGGGGATATATCAGAGTGTTTACCTTATTGTCATGTCTGAAGTTCCTGGGTGCTTTTAATTGTGCTGATTTCACAGCACGCTGGATCTTGCTAATTAGTGAGTTTGAAGACAATGTGGCTACTGAGTCCTATAGTGTGTGTATTTTATTCATTCGCATGATTATATACATTATACCTGGTTATAGCATGCATAATGAAAGACAAGTATGTATAATGAAAGACAAGTAAAAAAACAAAAACCCACTGCCTGAAAACTTTATTCAAATGAGCTGTGCAGTTAGCAAGACACTGCAGTATACTGTATTTACAACAATATATCTAAAACTAGTTTTTCAACATCTCTCCGTACCCCCACCCCAATATGTAATTTTTACCAGTAATAAGTGTTTGTAATGGCTGCCTGGTTCAGCAGTCGGACACACATTGACCTGGTGTCTCTCTTATTGCCCCATCCACTTTCTCTCTGTTTGAAGCCTTTGATCTTTGCCTTTAGTATTAAAAGTTAAGTCATAGAGTTAGAGCACATTAAAGACATGTGACCTTACAGAAAATCAAAAAGCATATTATTGTACCTGGGGCCTCTTTAATACTGGAGACCCGAAACCACACAACACTGTAGAGCTCTCCTTCCTCATTCCATACAACACTGTAGAGCTCTCCTTCCTCACTCCACACAACACTGTAGAGCTCTCCTTCCTCACTCCACACAACACTGTAGAGCTCTCCTTCCTCATTCCACACAACACTGTAGAGCTCTCCTTCCTCACTCCACACAACACTGTAGACCTCTCCTTCCTCACTCCGCACAACACTGTAGAGCTCTCCTTCCTCATTCCACACAACACTGTAGAGCTCACCTTCCTCATTCCACACAACACTGTAGAGCTCTTCTTCCTCACTCCACACAACACTGTAGAGCTCTCCTTCCTCATTCCACACAACACTGTAGAGCTCTCCTTCCTCATTCCACACAACACTGTAGAGCTCTCCTTCCTCACTCCACAGCAACACTGTACAGCTCTATAATACATTACAAACAATCCTCAAATAAATACTTTGGAACATGCAATTTACACCATCTTTAAAAATAATGTTCCTACAAAACTAGCAACAAACGTCTTGTACATCTTCCATAACACTTGCAACTTTTAATCTCGAGTCTTTCTTTTAGATAATCTCTCAATGGTAATATTAGGCAAACGTCAGTTGGATCTGAAATGGTGGGCTAACAGGTTTTTCCAGGACATCTCTCATATTGTAATGTAATGTTACTGGTACTGTTGATAACCAGGGCTGCTGTTAGTAACCTTTCTGTAAACTGTGTGTGTTTATTCGTAGGGCTACACTCCTCTGCATATCGCTGCTTTTCACAGCCACTCTAACATCATCCAGCTGCTCATCGGTACCTACAATAAGTGACTGGGCCCTCCTGTTTAATGCTCTTATTTCTCTGTGAAGCAGTAAACACTCCAGGCCCCAGACATGTGTGCTCTTTACCATAGTCTCAATGTAACACGTCCTTCAAGCAGTTAATGAGAACTGTCTGGAGCTGAATATTTCAGCCCAAATTTACACACAATAAAACCTCTACCACACCCCCAATTGTTTTCTTGCTTTTCTTTTGTTTTGTTGAAAAGGTACAAGAGCGCTAGTCACACGGCTGCCCCTAACCTTACAGTTTAGAATTTTGTAAAGTTTCAGACTTTAATAGATCTGTTTTGAAATTACCTTGACCTTTATCTCCACCTTCTGTCTCTCTCTGTGATTTGTTTTGTTACTTTTATGTAAATAGACTTATTTTATAGAAACAGAAACAAAAAAATATGATATTGTTTAAAAGTAACAAACTTTTTTTTTTCTTTGGTGTGTTTTGAGGCTGGAGTCTTTGATGCTAACAAGGCTAATTTTCCTGTTCAATCAGCCCCCACTTTACTGTTGTTTACTGCTTGTCAGGAATCCCAGAGGAGGCTTGGCACTCAAGGCTTTGGTGACATGTGACCCCAAAAGGTACCACGCTGAGAGGTCACGGCAAACTGCAGATGAAATCCAATCAAAAGAATAAAGTTTCAAGGTCACTTAGAAGTCAGGACGCTCACGGATTGCTATACAAAAAAAGTAAAGAGGGGGAGAAAAAAAACACACACACACACACACTGGCACCATGTTCAGTAAAACATGTCCGAGCTGCGTTTAGTGTGAACACCCGCTGCTTCCCCCTATTTTCCACATTGGGTGGGTAATGCAAGGTCCTTCCCTTGATGCATCCTCCCATTGAGACAGCCCCGGCCCCCCCTCGGGAGGGGAAGCACACCCCACATATTTTGGAGGTTTTTTTTGGAATCTCATTTGCGTCATTTACACCAAGTACAAAATCTGTATGTCAGGGGAAACGGGCGCACATCCTCTAAAAAGAAAATAACACAAGACCTTTAACCTGAAAACGCATTCAGCTTTGTATAGAGCCATGCACATGAACTGGTGCTGTAAAAAAAACATAATACAAAAATACAGGAAACTAATGTAGCCTTAAAGTTAGTGCTTTATGCAAAGTATTTTCAAAGACATGAGAAACACTTTTTCTCATAATAGAACAAAATAGTTATCTGTCTATGTATCTGTTTGTTTCTTAACATATTCTTGATTGTTACAGCCATGGCATTCATTGCTTACCCTATTACTCTGAGGGTTGCTTGCTTGCGCAGAATAGTGCATAAAAGAGAGTAACATTGGAACTTCAAGAAGGCCTTGCCTCTCTATCTCTTGCTTCTCAGCCACGTATTTGTTGAAGTAAGTATTGTACCATATTACTCTGTAAAAAAAAAAAAAAAAAAAAAAAAAACAACATTACATGACTTATCTCTTAATGAAAGTACATTTGAATGACATCATAAGTGTAGAATAAATGACGGAACTGCATTGCACCCAGACCTGTCAATCTCAGAAGACACGTATACTAGAGCTTTGTAATTTTCTTTTCTTCTCACCATCTTCCCCAGCCTGTTAGCAATAGCGGGTCGAGACCGCTGCATAGAAAGGCCAACAAAGTGGAAAAGCACGTCGCTTTTTGAGTGACGGTGGGAGGGGAAGGTGAATGGTGCAAGGTTGTACTTGTGTGTTGGGGAGCTTTTGAAAAGTGTTTCCTGACAGGTGGTGCTATGGAGACTTGCTGAGTGCACTTGTACTTGACACTGTGTAGCTTGCTGACACCGGGGTGACATAATGTTCAGCTATTTGTAAGCCAGGCAGGGTCCTGAAAAAAACATCCCACTCGGAAAGGAAGGGAGGGGGAAAGAAAATGATCTAAAGAGAGGCTTGGGGTGGGAAGGGGTTATAAAGGGGCTCCTGCAGCCCCAGGAAGCACTGAAGAGCCTTCTTAACTTGACAATACGAATTAGCCAAAGAACAACGACAGCTCTGCAGATTTAACACCTTCTAATCACAAAAGACAAGTAGCCATTCTTGTCCCCTTCAAGAAAAAAAGTGTTCATCTCCTCTAATGAAGCAAGCTAAGATAAGAGTCAATAGAGCAATTCATTAACAAATCTATCAAAATCCCTTGGGCGCCAAGGCAAGATGGCAGGGAAAGTGGGTGTGTTTGTGAAAGCCCTCCTCCAGAATAGATGCCCATATGCTAAGGGTCAGGGAGCCGGGCAGCTTTGCTCTATTTAACATTCACCAAACACATATGGCATTTAAGGTCACTGTTATCAGACACTTTCTCTGTACACAAAACTAAATTTCCATATGGTCCATGAAAATGAATACGCTGTGCTCCCCGGCAGCTTCCCACGGCTCTTTCTTTGTGCGGCACTGGTTACAAGTGAGAGGGAGAGTAGAGAGGTTAGCTCACCAGTCAAGTGCACTCATGGCTTTGCACGTCACTCCAATTTAGGGGAATCTTCATCACTTTCTTCCCCCCCTCTCCTCTCTCTCTCTCTCTCTCTCTCTCTCTCAGGCACAAATGCTCATGTCAGTCTATTAGAACGTGATGGAAGTACTGATCACTGCCTCTGCATTTAAAGCCTTTTGAAACTCGGATGACCTGCTGAAGAGGATTTTGAGTAGAGGGCCCTTCACATGACTCTTTCAAATCCACATAAATAAAGCTCTTTACGGGCTGAAAATGCCTCTCAGATTTAGCAATACAGAGCCCCCTGAAAAGCACAACACGATTGTCATGGATATTACACGACTGGAACAACAACAGGCCAAGGAGACAAGTGTCGATCCTGAACAAAACTAGAGCAGATTTTTTCACGAGCTGGGCCGTGGAATGTTGACAGCACAGTAAATGGCCTGGTTAACCTTTTGTAAGTGAATAAAGGCTCCTGAAACAAATGCATTCTGATAGACTATACCTACTGGGATTCAAAAAGTATGCTTCAAGGATTCAAAAGGGATGCTTCAAGAAGGCCAGGCAGGCAAGCAAAGGGAATGCTTTGAGATAACGGGTATGGTTCTGCACCAAATGCATTCAATCAAAGAATTTAAAAACTGTTCCCCTTACAAAATTAGGTTGCTTTTAAATATATTAGGCTAATTTAAGCCAGGGTTTGACTACATATTTTCTTTGCATCGTGATCAAGTATAATGCAAATGGCATGTTTTATTCAAGCAATCTGCTTCACGATGGGCCACACACACCTCCAATATCTAACAGACCACAAGGCAAACCAAATCCCCCACCAGAAATTAATTTCCCTCTAAAATTGGCTTCATTGTATTGTTTGATCCCAGCTCTGAAAATGTATTGTTGCGCTTCAAAATGACACACAAACAAAACATACAGTAATAACATTATATTCCTGCGCAAATGACAACCTGGCAATAACCAGACGTTTTAAATCTGGCCTCCTGCTTAAAAGATCGAGGGTAGGTACAAGTTTCAGATGGCTTTGTGTGCAATAGGATTGTATTGTCTGAAAACACTGCAAAGACATGGAGGAAAAAAAGTCAAATAAAAAGTAATTTCAAATGGTTATTCTCAATTAGCAAATGATTTACTTGCAGATTGTAATTAAACTTTGCTCTAAAATAGATTAGCTCACATTAGTTTATTTAAGACAGGGTATATAATATTTAAAGAAAAAAAACTGTTAATTGTAAAATTATTTAGCAATTCTAATTATTTTACTCTAATCTGGATATTCAATTTATTTATAATTACTGGACAGGATTTCTGGTTCACAACATGCTTGCCGTCATACTGTGGGTATCTGTAATACCTGGATGGAACTTTAAAACACGCAGTGTTTGTAAGATTCTAGAATGTGTTGTTTCCATTGTCTGTGTTTCTCCAGTGCTTCTTTTTTTATTTGGTTAATTGAGTGAGGATTCCTTAGTTAGCTCAACAGCCAGAGAAGAAAGAAAGGAAAAGAAAAAGCTGTGTTGCTGTCATTCGGAGACATTCATGAAATGCACGCAGCTTCTTAGGTGCACCAGTAATTGTGCAACTTTCCCTGTTACTGTTTGTGTCAGACAGATACTATGGGATGGTTTTGACAGCTCTGACACGCGGGGTGCATTAAGATGTCCTTGCATAATAAATTGTTACATTTTTGCAGTGGTTTTGTGCACTGCCAATTACAGGTTCTACAAATAATAGTCAGAACAAGTGGTAGCAATTTAAACTTTTTATTTGTCTCCTTTTTAAACCACCTTTTAATTGCTTTGTTTAAACACAAGACGCGTTATATGCCATCGGCACAATACATGGTCTTGTTGTGGTACTGAAAAGTCACGGACCATAGCATTTTGAATTATATGTTTTTCAGTAACACTTTACAGTAAGTATTGTTGGGATTCAAACTTGATCATTTTGAATTCTGAGTACATTGTCATGATCTCGTGATCAATCTACTGCTGTATTTGATTTTACACCATTTAAATAAAATGAAATGTTTAAACATGGAAAAAAAGTGTAATTCCCTCGACTTTCCTTTTATAGTTATTACAATTGCAATAAAAATCAAATGTAATTGCAATCACAAAAGCTGTAACCGATGTGGCGCACAGGTGTACTGTTTTGCAAACGCTGGCATGCCCTTGGTACGTGGGGCAAAGGTCTGTTTCTTTAAAGGATCTGTGCATGACACCAGTGGTGCGGTATTTCATTGAAGCTTGGAATCAGCTGTGCAATGGTGCACATGTGGGCCAAGAAAACCCCAGGAAGAACAAGACAAAGCCCAGCACTGCCTGGTCAACACAGGTGGGACCCCCCTTCCCCTCTAATTATGCTCCTGATAACAATGCTTAGTCCTTACAGTCGCTGACATAGATGTTGACAAAAAGGCCTAGGCTGCATTTTAATAAGAAAACAAAACACAGGAAAATACCCCTGAGCCCTCCAGGTGGATCATTAACAAGACACCTTGGAGGGATGGGGACCGCCAGACGGCGCTGGGGAAGCATCACACTTCCTCGTACAACTTAAACTTCTTTTGACATCTAGTTATGTCGAGCGGGCGGCTGATCACCCAGGGCTTCGGGCCCCTGCGAGGGAAACGTTCACTGACAGACAGCGAATGAGGCTGATCTTAAATGAGAATCAAGTGGAGCAGCCTGTGTTCCCGTGTCTGACAGCCTGCAGCTGGGTCTGCCTAACGAAGACGGGCCTGTCCTACTGAACAGGAGTATTAGCATCTGTATGCTTCTGTCTCATTATCACACATCTGCCCACCTTTAATCCAGTGAAGGTCCTTCTGATCTGACAGCTCAGCCCAGTGCCAGAGAATTGATATGGTGCTGAATTAGGGTTATAGCAATGGCGCAAGTTGCCAGCTCATACTGTCCAAAGACCTGAAGAGCGTTGACATTACAGTATAGGTCAGGACTTCTCATAATCCACTGTCAGTGTGGAGGTGTCAGCGTCTCATTAATGCCACACGAGGACAGTGAACTGCAAGGGCCTGATGGTGATGATGAGGATGAGAATCAACGACAGCATGTTTATGGAAAGAATAACTGACATATTTTATATATTTTAAACCACCATTTATTACTGTGACTAGGATGCTAAAGCCTCAGCAGTGTAAGCCTCCCACCCAAAAAAGTAACAAAACACTACGCACAACTGATAATAGATTTACTGGTAAAAAGAACACATTTATATCTCATAAACCTTACGTAAATAAAACCCTGTTTTATAATATACACAATGATAGAAATAGTTTAAATAACATCCAAATCAGAATACAAAAAGCTTCCAGAGACGTACAAACCTGCAACAGTAAGGCATATGATGTATAAAGTGCAAGTCTGTTGCTTTTATCACAGCAATGAAAATATGGCTGCTGAAAAAATATCTTTTGGTAATAATCCACGACTCCAGAGACCCATGTGTGCTTTGAATGAAAGTAATCAGCATATTCAGTTGCCTTTATTACAGATTAGAATGAGAGAGGGGGAAAAAAAACTCATTCTGCTACTGAATTTATCATTTGAGGATTTTATATCAGGAAGTTGTTATAAAAAATAAAAAAAAGTCAATGTTTTAACAATGCTGTGCTGGCATCGTTAACAGTGGAGCCGTTAGCTTTACTGTCGTGTCTATAAAAATGTTAAAGTTGGTTTTATTTCCCTTCAATTTTCTTGTATTTAACAGATGACAACTGCTCATGGGTCAGACTTTTCACAGCTCGGTTTCCTGAAAAAGTAACACAAGAACAATATTGGATGTCTAACATAAAAAAATGCCAAACGTGCGATCATAAAGAATTCATAACTAATTTAAATGCACTGCCTTTTTCTATCCTAGTAACAGGGGGCCATTTTTGCTGGCCTAGTAGTAAGATTATCATATCTTGCATAAACATTTTATAAAAAAGAAATATGTAAATGAGGAGTGGGCGCTGTTTGAGGCCTGGTAAGGGATATCCTGCCAATAACAAGCAGAGATTTTTCTTTTCCAAATTACCATCAATTAGGATTTCACAAGGATCCCACGGATTTGTTTAAAAACAATTGCAACAAACAAGGAATCAACAGCTTCAAAAGCACAAGCAAACAAAAAAATATATATATATATATATATATATATATATATATATATATATATATATATATATATATATATATATATATGTTTACTGGGTCGGTTTGTACACTGTGCAAAAATAAATAAAGAAATACATAAATAAATAAATAGCACACACACACACAGGCAGTGCTGATTTTTTTTTTGTGATTTTTTTTCACTGTAAATATAACTCAAAGACATAGTGAGGCTGTGTGGTCCAGTGGTTAAAGAAAATGGCTTGTAACCAGGAGGTCCCCAGTTCAAATCCCACCTCAGCCACTGACTCATTGTGTGACCCTGAGCAAGTCACTTAACCTCCTTGTGCTCCGTTTTTTGGGTGAGACGTAGTTGTAAGTGACTCTGCAGCTGATGCATAGTTCACACACCCTAGTCTCTGTAAGTCGCCTTGGATAAAGGTGTCTGCTAAATAAACAAATAAATAAACAAATGCTATGAAGTTTTTCTTCCCAGAAAACCACAATTCTGGTCATAAAAAACTAGCTTTGATCATTTTATGATTATTATGCCGTATTTTGTGATTAGGAAATTACCCTTATGTTATTATATAACATCATTGTACTACTATTGAATTGGTTAAAAAAAAAAAGCAGCCTTACAGGAACTTTATATACCCTTGCAACCCCATGAACATGATAGTGTACTTTGTTTTCCATTGGGTTTTACTGTTTCCTAATATTTAAGAGCTGGTTTCTTTGGGTCGCAATTACCAGTAGTTCAAAGGGGAATGAAATCCAGTGAACATGATTTCATCAGTCTTGAGAGGTTATTTCTGAGTTATGAAATATAGGGACTTTCAGCAATGGTTCAATACGACATGCAGGGATTGTGGTATTAGAGACTGGCATCACTGGGACTGAGGGATCAGATGGTTTTTTGATGGTTCGTTTGGCCCCTAAGTGACTGCCCAGCACTCTGCAATTATTAGTGTTGATTTTGGAGTTGACGCTAACTGGACTGAGACATCCAGAACTCATTTCATATTGGACTATTTATTCCTGGGACCCACCGCCTTTATTCCTAGCATGTTTAATTAGACGCGGTCTATACCTCGACATTTGTGATTTTGAACACATAACGCTGGTTAGATTACCTGTATTATTATTTCACAGTGAAATGACCTGGGCTCATACAGGTTAATGGAGAAATTACAGCTGTTTTGCAAAACAAATAAAAAAAATAAAATGGCAATCAAAGTCAGAACAGCACACACTGACAACCAAGAATAGCTTATTCAGATTGGATTGGCAGGCCCGAGCTCACAATGGCAAAGTTTGAATACAGAATGAGATATTTATAAAAACAGGATCCGTTGTCATTCATTTTAAAAAGGCGTTACAGACTGTCGACACAGTACAGAAAAATAGGAGATGTTGACCTTTTTACTATAGAGCTCTTTCTCTTGTGCTGCCCTCCTTTCAAATGCACGTTTCCCCCACTTCAGCTTTGTGTTATCTCAAATAATTACTGTGCGCTTCGGGCTGTCCCTGGTGACTTCTCCTGCTAAAAAAGCTACTCATTGTCGAGCAGCAGAGAGGGATTTCAAACCTGCTTCTTGTGGCCCGGCAACAGCTCTTAATTAACCACACAGGTATTAGCAAGGCTCCCAGACCAGCTCCCATCCATATGGCAGGAACATGTCTGCAGTGATTATCACTGAAGGAAATGTTGTATCAAAAAGAGCCCACCGAACACAAAGCTTGTGCAAATTATTTTTAATGATTCCCCTCTGGTGAGCACGCTAATTTCTTATTTCAAACAGCGGGTAGCAGGGTTTATTTGTCCTTGACCTCTCTCCTCCATGCACTTGCCCCTTGCTCAGCTCAGCGTCTAACCTGCCTCCCCTCCTCATTCCTAAACAATGCAATAAAGAGATTACCTCTGCTAGCAAGATGCTGCTGCAGCAGCGGCGGCTCAGCACCCCTGAGAAGACTCTTGAGTCGAGTGTTAAACTTGAAAAGGTTTGCACTTCAATATTCTGTTTTTTTTTTATGATTGTTATTAAATAAATGTATTGGTGAGCTACGACTAAAGGATGGTGCCCTCTACCTCTATCCCAGGTATGACATGGGCAGAATAAGGATTTTTTCCATGTAAATAAAGGCAGGACTTCACAGTGACCTAAAGTCCCATAATACTGTAATGCTAAAGAAAATGCATGACAAACAAAGTGACATGTGGGATATACTGAAAAAATGTAATTACAAGTTTGAAGTTCAACCTGATTCTGGTTTGAAGAGGTGTATTTTATTCATTAGACCACATCCGCTTATTCCCATCAATTTTACCCAAATAACTGTTTTTTAGTTGTTTTTCTGCACATTTCAATTGCATTTCTTTAGCTTTTTGTTTCTTTATTTTAAATGGTATTGCAATTTATAACTTTGTCACTGAATCGAAGTATGCCATATGCTATTACAGTTAAAGCAGAAATTATGAAACATTATTTGTGCTTATCAAGGATTATGTGGAAATGCATTTCACAGTGGATTCATGGAACTATATATATATATATATATATATATATATATATATATATATATATATATATATATATATGCATAGTTAAAGTGAGTAGAAATGCAATATGCCGAAGATGAAAGATGTGCTGTATATTAAAACATGGTTACTTGTTATTAAATGTTCTTGTTTTACCTTTTTAACACAGCCCCTTACTCCCCACACTGAGGCATATTTAACTCCCAGCACAATCCTATTTTTCTTCCTCTCCTTTTTATGTTTTAAGCACATCATGAATTTTGTAGAGCAGCTCATAACCCGATACTTGTTAAGGAAAAAAACATTGGCCCAGTAGTGCCTGTTATATTTGAATGAAAATCGCTTTCAAAAGACACCATTAGTTGTGCATTGTTTAATCTGTAGTCTGCTAAAGTGCTTATTCCCCCAGCAGTCCTCGCACACTGCCCCATTGTTTGTTCGCTTATTACCGGGAGAGAAGTATCATTTGTACTAAAGGCCTGTAATTACCTAATTTGTTATTTATATTGTTGCTTTTCCCCCTTTTCATGTCGATGACAGAGCCATTTAAAAAGACCATGGATTGCACTAAAATTGGTTCCATATTCTGCCTCTCTCAGTTTGGATTACTATTAGTCTGGGGAGCAGGGATCACCATCTCAATGCACATTTCCACCTGTGTTATATTGTACCATGTGCTTGTACGAGGATGTTGTTGTGTTTTTGTGTACATCAGGCTTGCAAAGTTTAGCACCCTTCAGGGCAGCCCTGCCTGTTCACTTCCCCTATCTGCAAGCCAATCATAATATGTCAGGAACCCGAGACATTTCCTTACCCAACACCCCTCATAATTCTTTTGCTTGGCTGTCTGTGGCTGTTTTCTTTAGGAAGTCAACAGCGAGCGGGCCGGGGTGACCCCGCACACTGCCCTGTTAACGAGAATAAAGGACCCCTCCCTGCACACCTCAGGAACCCTGTCATGTAGAGGTCACATCCTCTCCGCCCCGTCTCTCCCCCCCCCCCACCCCCACCCACTCTTTATTGTCCAGCTTTGCTGTGTGTTCAGACGGGTCCACTTCATAAATTACTGTGCTATAGATACCAAAAACACGCAGCACAGGCACAGGTAAACAGCACAGTAAACTGCAAAATTCTGTAATATTTAATATTTATAAACTACTGTAATATTTACCAGAATAACAACTCTTATGGGAAGTAAGTAGCCTTCAGTATGAGTTTAGACTGGAGACTGCAGGGACTTCTTAAAGTGGTACAGATTACAGTAACAGCAGTACAGCACATGTTTTTATATGTTTTGATAAGAAGCATTGCGGACGAGATGTGTTCTCACATCACAGAACACTGACAGCTGTAAGAAACTAGAGCAGAAAAAGCTCATTTATGTCATTAATGACCCACATAATGATGGAGCAAGAATGTTATTCATAGTAACATCCCATGGAAGAATCTGAATACCCTAATGCACAGTGTCAGTAAATTAAGAAACATCTGTTCTACCATGAAGAAAGTGATAGGCAATCTTGCCTGCAACATCTTCTTTCTGTGCTGCCTCTCAACAATAGCCTTATAAGAGCGCTACTATACTGTGTATTTAGCTTTCCAACTTTACCAATCTCTCAGATATTTGCAAAGAATATATTTAGTTGCTGCTGGTGTCTGGTAAAAGCAATGTGCTCCCTGGAATGACTGGTGCATTGGTGTTCCCAGAATCTCTTTTTACAAATCTTTGCAACCCTGGAGCACAAAGGGGTCACTGATATAAAAATACAGGGGAGAGAAATCCCTGGGTAATATCAAGCCTTTTGTGTTTTGTACATTCTTAAAACAGTTGGATTTGCTGTGAGTTTTCATCAGATAAGAATAATATGAATACATAACAAGCTAGGGAATTGTGGCAAGACTAGGAAAGCTCCTTTAGCAGGAATTTATAAAAACTTCCCTGTGTTTAAAAATATTGAGTTTCACATTCATAGGACTGTGACTTCTGAAAGCACTCTGAGCTGGCAACACCACCAGCCGTATATATCAACACCCAGTAAATACACACTCATTGCTTTGTCCTCATTGCACTAAAAAACGTTGGATTTTAAAAGAATGTATTTACGATATTTGGGTAGTGATTATGTACCACGATTCTATACCAAACACAGTAAAGAATGAATTTCTATTCCTGGTATGCACTCTACAGATTTGCAACTTATTTAAATGATACAATATGTTTAATATGTCTATCTATATCTAGCTAAGCAGTGAATAAAATATTGTTAAAAAAAAAAAAGCGTTTGAAAAGACTAATTGAAAGATTTGTATTTGGTGTTTATTTTGGTTTGGTTTTGTTAGTTTAACTGGTGTGATGCCCATGTAATGTATACTGCATCATAGAAACACTGTATAGATCATAGAAACATACTGGGTTTAAATCAGTGCACATTGGCATTATATACGGAACAGATATTGGGTTCCAGTCAGCAGGTCAGGGAGTCTCTGAATGTTGTGTCAACAGGAGAAGCTGGATTTACAACTCCTTTAAATCTCTGCTGCAAATGTATGCGATTTCAATAGAACTGTCCCAACACTTGAGTGCTAATTAGCTGAAAAACAACTGGGCTGCTTGTGGGACTGTTGAAAATTTCCAGTGTTAACAAATGTCAAACCCTCTAATGGACTTTTTCATTTCTGCACAGATGCCAAAGCAAACAAGAGGGATTACAATGGGAAGACGCCGAAGCACTACTGGAAGGGCAGCGTCGATGTGTTTAGCACACCCACTTTAGATTCATGTAAGCATACAGTCTGAGTCACTTACTCTACCAGTGCAATGCTGGTTTGTTCTCAAACAGTTTTGTTTGGTACGGGTCTTGCATACCCAGCCTTTGTGAGTCATAGGCACTGCAATGCATGATTCACAAACGATTTTGAAAACAGCAGGTAAGGTTCAGTCTCTGGGACTGGGGCAGAAGTTGCAGTGAGTTTCGGCTCGGAAGAACGGTTTAGAAAAATACTGCAGTTGTTTCAAAAGTTACGTTTACACACAAGGCAATTTACGGAACCATCAATTCCAAATTGACAGCTCCAGTACATGCCCCTGAAGGCATCATAACCGACGCTTCGAAGTGTTGGTTTACTGTGACGTGCGTGCTGGTTAAAAGAAAAGGGCTTGTAACCAGGAGGCCCCTGGTTCAAATCCCACCTCAGCCACTGACTCATTGTGAGACCCTGAGCAAGTCACTTAACCTCCTTGTGCCTCGTCTTTCGGGTGAGACGTAATTGTAAGTGACTGTGCAGCACATAGTTCACACACCCTAGTCTCTGCAAGTCGTCTTGGATAAAGGCTTCTGCTAAATAAACAAATAATAATAATAATAATAATAATAATAATAATAATAATAATAATAATAATGATATGAACATACAGAATATGTGTCCGTTTGTTTCTCTATTTATTTATTCCTTCCGAGTGCTATGCTCATTGAAGCTGAGGACTCTAAAGCCGAAAGCACTGGCTACACCCAGGCATAGTAGAAGTGGTTGATCGGAGACATGTCCCATGCCATGCTGCTATTTAAAATGGGGCTTCTCCCAACCAGTAACTTACAAGTGTGCCAAACTGACAGCAGACCAAAAGAAAAATCATTTCACTGGTGACCTGGAGGCCAGGCTTGAACCCAGGACCTCGAGAGGTGCATTGCTAGCGAATTAGCCACAGTGCCACCTTGCCTCTGTTATTTTCATCCTCATGATTGATTTTCAAAGTGATCCCTTTTCTCAAACGGTGCTTAAACTGAATATCAAACTAAGCCAAGCGAAGCCAGAATAATGGCAGGGAAGCAGGTGCTTGTGTCTCTATCATTATGCTGCATGTAACTGGCTCTCAACTGCTGAAGTTTGTGCCAATCAGAGCTAAGCAAGTATACCTTTACATGTGGCTCGGCCTAATTAAGAAATATGGAAAAGGTTCAAGTGCTTACGAGAACAGACAATTGACCTTCTCTTTGCAACAAGAAAGAGTAAGCTCGATTGTAAGTCTCTCCTGGCCGTCACTAAAGAATCGTAAATTATAATGAGAACAATCTACACACACTTGGATAGACAAGGAGAGATATTTCTAATAATTGGTTCCATTAAACCTTTACAGGATCATTTTCACTTAGGCAAAACAGAGGCCATTATTTCAAAATCTTCATGCTAATTTACCCACACCAAATGATGCCTGAAGCGCTGCTCTTTGTACATGGACTAGACAAAGAAATATCATATTATGCAAAAGTAGTTTGTGTAATTTGAAATTAGCCAGCATTAAAATTGTATATGGTGTCATTTATCAAGATTAGTTAATGACTTTCTTGTGCTGACAGATATTGGGAGAGGGGGGTGTGTTGTACTGCCTGACTTCTCATTTATATACCTTTGTTTTATCACCCAGCCTGAATAGTGTCTGGAGACAGATGACATATTCTCCAGGTACACAGAGGCTAAAAGGAATTGAGCTTTGAGCACTAGAACTCTCTTTAGAAATAGTGAAGTAAAATGTACTTATAGGATCCTGTAACACACACACACACACACACATATATACAGTATATATATATAATTAGGGGTGAGACGATTCATTGTGTATCGATGCATCATGATACTTTACAACACGATACCACATGTATCGTGACACAAGCTTGAAAGGAGTAATTACAACAGGCAAAAATGTGAAATAAATTACTTAACAATAATACAAATGTAGAGAAAAAAACGAAACATTATTATTATTATTATTATTATAGAACCAAATAAGAATGTTTTTTTCTGAATTGCATTGCTAGCAATGACACTGTACTAAAGGCTTCACAACAGGCTGAAGAAACTCTGCCTGGCGCATGGGAGTTGAGACAGCGGTGATTCTGGCCAATGGGAGTGTAGAGTAGGCGGAGACAGCCTGCCTTGTTGTGTGGACAGAGAGGAATCAAGAAGCGAGCACAGTAATGGTTCCAGAGAAATCTCAAAGATTCTATATGGAACACCCGCAGGAACCCTTTTTTCCTGGAAGTCTATGCTGCTGTTAATTTGGAGAAACACTGGTATGTTTAACATCCCTGTAGTGCTCTATATTTAAAGGAGGGGGAGCCGCTTATAATATTTAATAACCCAAGAGAAAGGTATTTAATGGCTTTTCACTTACTCATTCAGTTTGCTAATGACCAGTGGGTCAAGTGGGATTTTGCAGTAAGCAGCAGATCTCCTGTCAACAGACCTTTTATTTCTGTTTATGTAAAATAATGTACGATAATATTTTCTCCTTAATTTACAACATGCCAGCTGCCTTTGAAAAACAACAACAAAGTTATTTGAGTATCTTACTGTCTATATGTTGCAGTCACATACATTGTTTTTGGTTTCAGCCTCTTTTTATAATTCGTTTAAAAAGTAGGGAATTGTAAAACAGCAGACAATGTCAGTTTTCCAATTGCATTGTGACCGCCTCCCTTCCTTTATCTCTGGCCTACGATCATGTGCCCTTAGCCTCTGTTCAAGAATACAGCTCAAAGGTTTAACCGATTGCCCTTGGCATGCACTTTTGAGTCTGTATTCACTGTATTCTGTGATGAATCCTCTGTGCACCTGACTATCAAACTCAAAACGAGACAGCAGTCATTTGGATGATTGTCCATTTTGTTTATGTTCTCCCGGTAGTGACACAATCACTCTTTCCTTTGAAAGTTTCCAAGGACTTATTTTTTGGAATATATATATATATATATATATATATATATATATATATATATATATATATATATATATATATATATATATATATATATAACAATGACATATAAACCATGTATAGTCTGCTCAATGACCCTCGTAGGGACCAGGTTGGTCACACACTAAAAAATCTTATTTATTGAAACAAAAAAAATAAGAAGCAACGTGTTTCGACACATAGTGTGTCTTCATCAGGTGTTGCAGCGATTGTGGAAAAAGCTTTGCTGTGTAAGAATGCCTTCAAAATGTTTTTATATAAATATATATATATATATATACTGTATATGTGTGTTTTTTATTTTTTTTACGGAAGTATTATTCATCAAACAGTTACAGGAGATTCATAACTCAGAGAGATGATTCCCCACGTTTATTTTTGCTAATGAGAAAACAAATCTGACCTACAGTGCAAATACTTGCCATAAATATGACTGGATAAATCACAGAAGGGACTAAATTAAATAGCTCCCGCAATGAAATGCTTGTTGACACACGGGTAACTTTCTGATCAATGTGTAATCACATGCTATATGACTTCGCTTTGGTAAATGCTGTGAGTGGAAACATACAGTACATTTAGCCCTATGTTAATAATGTACTTTCATATTATAAAACATAACACAAATTTCACTTCTTGTCTTGGCAATAGGCATCATAAAACATGCTATACTCTTAATGCCAAAAGCTAGACATATTACTTTCTATTAAGTATTGCATCTTTAATATTCATCAGCTCCCTATTAGAATATATGCACAATCAAATCATCAGGACTAGTGATTTATCCCAGTATTAAATTGCATTGCCACCGAACAGAAAGGAGAGAATTCATTATAGCTAAAGGCAATTTCCTCCAAAATAATAATAATAAAAAAAACACAAAACTATTCCAGTCTAACAGGGGAGCTAAATGATCATTGACTTTGCATGCAATTTTGTTATTTGCCTAAAAGCCAGCGCATTAGATTTTACTACAGTCACTTGATAAAGCATATTAACAATGCAGAGGTCAAAACAGCTTTTAAAGATATACTTTATTACAAGCAAAACACGTAGATACATAGGTCTGCACAGTGGAAAGCATCAATATGCCACAACAGCAAGGTTTGCAGTCATTTAACTGTACCTGATCCATTTATATTGCTTATTTTAGTTGCATATTTTATTTTCTTATGCATAATTTAGCACTTCTTTGCATAGGTTTCAAGATATTTGGCACTGTGTTATATATCCGGGTGTGTTTGTTCTCATGTGCAACATCAAATCCTGTTTGTTTTTAAGATTAAAACTATTTTGCTAATCTTTGTAATATATATATATATATATATATATGAGATGGCATTTATACAGCAAGTTTTCTTTTTAACGTAAACAAGTGTGAGGTATTAATGGATGAGCTTAGTGAAATGATGCAGCACAGTAACAAAAAGGGTATATTAGCTATATTCTAATAAAACTTTTATAAAAATTTTAATAATACATAATTTAAAAGTGTGGAATTAACAAATGCTTTTTTTAAATATATAACTATTTATTAATTTATATAATACTATTGAATTAATTTTCTTTTTAACTTCTGAAACTTTGTCATTTTGTTTATTTTATGTTTGCCATTAATGTATGGCAGGTCAGTGTGATATTTGTTTTGTCACTGCAATGCAGTATACATGTGCAAGAAAAAAAGTAAATATAATTGCAGGATGGGAATCATACAAGAAAATCGCTCCAAAGAATTCTCCGCAGATCACAGAACCTTAATCTTTGATGTACATGATGTTAAAGTCCACTTCTGCAGTACTGAAGGGTAATATAAAGAACATCGAATTAGTGGTTTGTAACACAGAATATGCTGCAATGATTCCAATGGCTACAAGAAGGGAGAAACCTGCACAACCACACAGACAGTTGATTTGTCTTTGTTTTGAATAGCTGATGAACCTGTCAAGCCAAAAGTCATAAACAGATCAAAGGTCTATTGCCTGGAAATAAAATATACAGTGTGCTCTGCTTAGCTGCAGAATGACACAATCATGTTTAACAATTTGCAATGTGAACATTTAAAGCAGAGTAATGTCTTCTTTGCCTGCATATTAAATGCAAATGCCTGTTCTGCAAATGTCAGGGAAATTTATATACCTGCGACTGTTGCTGGAAGTTCAATTTCCGTCTTTCTTGTAAATCCGTATATGAAATTGTTGCCCATCATATGAACCATTGGTGCAGTACTAAGTTAGTCCTGTAAATTGCAATTCTGCCAACAGCATTGTTTTAACCTTCATATAGTATGGCTCTTATGGACTTTTAATAACCTTTCGTTATTTGTGTGACTTGGCTATTCCCAGACAACACTGTGTCAGAAGAGGGTTTTATCTTTCTATAGTAAGATTAAAAGTACGACAGCAGGACACATCCTACAGGGACTAGCAGATACGTACTACATTAGATTTTGCACTGCTGCGGTATTGTACTGGTTATTTACATGCTTTTTTTTTGTCGTGCACGGTTAGATTGTTTCGTTCTCCTGTCTTTCTGGCAGGTGGAAGATGGGCGAGAGAAGAGAAGCGCTCTCATAGGTACAGGCACTTTCCAAGCATCCTGCAGAATCCCTGATCCCAGAGCCAGGGCCGCTTGTGGGTGGAATACATGTCAAGTCCCGAACTGGCTGTGATTAAGAAAGGCCAGGCCAGATCACCTTCCTGGACCAGGAACTAACTGTGAGCCACCTCAGACCCAGTGGCACTGCATCCTGGGAAGCTATGTGACAGAAATATTCAAAGCAGCACTGTGTTGGGTCAAGCCAACTTGCACTTCTAAGTAATTTATAATGTGCTTTACTCTAAGGTATTGCACAATCTCATTATCATTAGTTTTTGCATATTTAACTACAGTTTTTAATTAGATGGTATTTTATTATTCATGCACATAATTTGAGTTGAGCTCATGCAGCAGAAGCAGCAGCTCGACGATATAAAAAAAAAATCCTCGCAAATTTCTCAGATGGAAAGTTCCGGTTTGTAGTCTTTAACTGGCAAGTGCTTCAGCTCTCCACTCTGCAGTAACGGCTCTCTTTTAATTTAGCTAATAGCTATCATCTTCTGTACCTTTATAAATCTGCTAAATTCATAGCGCTGGGAGTTGTCTCTCCATGCGGTAACTGCAAGTAGTTTGCTGTGTTTGGCTCTAACGTAGAAACAGTTTGCTCAGGGTACGGCTCCTTGATGTATTATTAAAATTGGAAATGGACTCCCGGGACGCCATCTAATTATATGCTTTCATTTGCACAATAAACCATGCGTTGTTTTCATCTTTGCTCCTGATTGTTAATGGCCATGATGATGAGAGGGGTTGGTGTTGTTTTTTTTTTCTTCCCTGCGCTGCCTTTATCAGCTCTGCTTTATTATGCAGGCGAAATAGCCAAGCTGCTGATTTTGTTTAAGGTTTTCAATTAGTCATTTGACTGAACACATCTGTTACTGGCAGATTCCCAAGTCTGGACCAGAGCTATTACCAGTTTACACCTGCTGAACCATGGCCATGAGCTGTGAGAGGGAAATAAATCTGAGTGAGGTCTCTTGGATGTGGTTGAAAAGTTTGTGCATGTTCCAGAGTGTTTTACAGCAGGTGTCATTTTTTTTTTGGTTTTATATATATATATATATATATATATATATATATATATATATATATATATATATATATATATATATAAAATGTCATATCAAATAATTAACTGTATTACAAGTTTAGTTTTGTTTAAAAAAAAATACTTTGTCACTTGTTAAATTACTTCCAGGTCTAATTTGTGTTTTGTTTTTTGTTGTTTTTTAATAAGACATAAGCAACCAATACAAAAACGGTTTGCAGTTGATTCCATAAAATAAACAATCTTTAAACAAATCATTGGGGTCGTATCTTCATCTAGCCATCGTGCAATGCATCGTTTCCACAATGAGTAATTTGCTTAATTTGTATTAAAAACAAAAAAGTACTTCAGCATATACAGTATACAGTTTGAAGCAGAATATTTTAAACAGAGTACACATTATTGTCAGCCGCTAAATGCAGTCCCCCTGCTGGTTTCCCAGAAGAATACATATATACACTGGTGTTCATTGTATCTGTTTGCCTGCAATGCAAGGAGACTGTATACGTTTCATATCCAGGTGAGAAGCAGAATCCCAAACATTGCATTTGGACTGAAAGCTAGTCCATTCTGTTCTACACAGCCCTGTACTTTCTGTAGAATGTGAGTAAACGTCCTCTCTGCAGAGACCCACATGTTTTTGCCATGTTCAAATTAATATAGCAAAGGTTACAAAGTCAATGTCTCTTTCTATTTTTAATCACTATTGTTCACAAGAAGAAAAAAAAATTGTATAGCAGTGCCAAAAGTTCTGTAGTTCTCCCATTACAATAATATATGGATACATGTTATGTGTGGGTTAAGGGTTCAGTGTTTTATGCATGCAGTTCTTTATGTGCTGAATTGCTTCGCAATCTTTAAAATCAAAGCAGGTATATATATATATATATATATATATATATATATATATATATATATATATATATATATATAATTTCCGGATGAATAGTAATTGTTTGGAACTATTTTATTGTTATTTTAGTATGTATTGGTGCTTGCACTACTGAGATGTACCTGTGCTGGCCTTGTGGGCACAGAGTGAATAAACTAAACTAACACTGAAGTTGATCTTGGGCTGCATATAGAGAGGATGGTGTTCTTTATTTCCCTGACTAGTGGAGCCCTGGCATCACAGATTATCAGACGCTGGCTTTGTACTTGGGGAAGGAGGAACACATAGATCGAGGAAACTGATAAACATCTGCACTTGTGGTCTTTGTTTTCTCAAATGATGTATGACTCCTGAGAAATACTCTGCTAATAAATTACTGTCCCAAATCCAAGCCTTTCGTTACCGGTGCAGACAACTTGCACATTTTAAAAGTCTATTACAATGGCCTGGGTCTGAGGAAGTGCTGCCCCGAGTTTATCTATTGTTAAGTGCTGTAATTTATCACTTTCATGGGTTAAGGAGCAAGTTCAGCTCCTTCGTTACAGAAACACAGGCTCGTTCTTTCAGCTCTTGATGTTGTTACTTGTGACTTAATTTTTCTCCAGTGCTATTGTATTATACAAGAATTCCTATTGAATGCCAGATCTGTAAATAACTGGATTTTAAAAATAAGAGGCATATGCTGACCTCCTTTGTCACTGCATTGAGAATTTTTGTTGCCTTGAATGATTCATTAACTATTTATATTTGGCAGATCTTTTAGGCTGTGCTTTATCTAAATGTGTACTACTGTACAATAACCATATTGGTAAAAAAACAACATTCTTATGAAAATGCAGTACCTCTGCAAATTGTACTGTAATAAATTTAAATACTTTCAGGATGTTTGTTTTAAAATGAAAACTATTATTATTATTATTAATAATAATAATAATAATAATAATAATAATAATAATAATAATAATAATAATAATAATAATAATAATAATAATAATAATATCTCTACCATTAAATTATGAATCTCAATAAAAAATAGCAACATTGTACTCAATACTAATGTATTCTCATTTTGTGCAAACACTTTTTTTTTTCTTAACAGAATGCAAAAAGACATCTAAATAGTTAATCATGTAGCCTACAACATAGGAAGTGAATAATTTAAATGAAATTAATTTTACAACACCTTGTTTTCACAAGGCATGCCAACATCTGTTGTCAAATCACAAGTTTACATTGTTGGTCATTACTTTCCCACAATGAGCAAAATGTTTTATTAAAGTCCCCGGTGCATTGCTTGGATCAAGCAAAAACGTTGCTACTTTAGAGAACCTTCCCTGAACTCAGTAATCAAAGATTGGCTGCAATGACTGTAAGCTGGCTACTGTCTGCCTCAATGCAGCGTGTACACTTTGCTGCAGTTAGGCCATTCAGTGTGGTAGGGGAGGCAGCAGTATGGACTGATTTCACTTGCACTGTTCTCTTTGTTGTGCTGGATATTTTGGAATATAAAGCTGTGGAAACTACACAGCCTGATTATAAACATTGTCATATTCACAACTGGTATATAAACACAAGTATATTGTTGTGATTTGTATTTTAACCTGTATATGTGATGATACCCTGTTCACTTTTATTGTTTTATATATATAAACAGAAATAATCCCCTGCTTAAAAAAAAATACATAAATAAAATTAAAGCAAAGAATTCTCAGCACAATAAAAAATGAGGACCAGAAATAATGTTATATAGATATTCTAAATAATAACACACATTATATATATATATATATATATATATATATATATATATATATATATATATATATATATATATATATATATATATTCTTATTGGAATTCACCTGAAATGAAAATATAACCAAATGTATTGAACACAGTTATTTTAATAGAACTAAAAAGGTTGTTGTCTTGTTTTCAGACACACATTTTTAAATGCGATTAGTGTAATTGCAGAGGAGGCTTCCATGTATAGGAGTACTTATATTGGTTATAATACCTGACCACCATTACCTACAGCTGTATAATTACTGCAGTGATTTAGAGGACAGATCTCAAACCCCAGTGCAGTAGAGCGGACATTTTGAAAAGAGCTTTGAAACAGAATTTAAAGTTATAAGTGTAAAATGTTGTCAGGATGTTAAGAATGAAAAGAAACATCACAGGTACGCTATTTAAACAGTTGTAGCAACACGTGGGGACGCGGAACACTATATTTTTCGGAGACCCGCTACTTACTTTTTAAGGTATAACCTATTTAGGCGTGCCCTTGGCATATGAAGTGTATTGTATATTATTAGTATATTAATATTATGTATGCTTGTAAAAGTATACTTGTTATATGTTACACTCCTCTAAGAGTAAAACAAGAAGAACAATCTGTCATATGTTTGAATTAACATGTTACTTGGTTGGAAAACAAAGGAAATTATTTGGAGAGAGGCTAATCTTAGGTCACTAAATTATACCAAAGAATAATTTATCGAGCCAGAATAAAATGTGTGTAAGAATAATAACTTTATTAACCCAGAATTAAATCTGCCTTTGCATGGAAAAGTTACAGCAGATTTCACGGCAAATAATCACGGGTACCAGGGGAACAGGGAACACATCTGTCCCCAATGCATTGCCTCGCACACTGAGCTACATAGTTTAGTAAGAGAAATATACATACCAATAAATTATATTAATTGAAAACACATGAAACACAAAATGCAAAAAGCCTGAATTGGGGAATTGCTAATGGAGGCACATTTTGAGCGTTCATCTTTACAAAGGAAAACCACTTGATAAGTGTTCTGCCGCTCAGACTAGCTGTCTGTAGGTCAGATAGCAGGATCTGGCTGCAGGGTTTTTAAATCTGAGAAATATCATTTATTTGTTCATGAAGAATTTGACTCTTTGATTAACGGTCCCCTATTTTGGAATTGTTTTTTATGCAATTTGCCACATTCTAAGCACATTCTTTTTCATCTTACCTCCAAACTGTAGTTTAGAGATCTGTTATAAGTGGTTACATACACTTTATAAACAAGTTATTCATGTGTTTATTAACTGTTATTTAAACATTAGTGTTTAAATCAAGTTTGCTGTTCACATAAACTTTCAGAGACACATACATTTTTTCACTTTTTGAAACACAAGATCATGTTTAAAAAACATCATAAAAACTATAGTTTATCTCTATATCAAGAACCCAAAGATCCCCAGTACAATAAAAGAGTGGCAGTAATGCTGTTAATAAGAGCAGGTAAGAACATGTAGTTTAAACTATTATATAAGAGCAAAGAGTTAAATTTTCTCTGCATACATTGGGCAAGGTATTTTTTTGTGATACAAATGTTATGGTAACCTCAGACAATCACTACGGACACAAATCCGTAAGCACCTCTGATGCTGGCTTCTTTATAATAAAACTACACTTGCATCACGCAGCACATCTTGGTATCTGTGATCTTGTGATCTTGTTCTACAGCTCTTATCGAGGGCAGGACTCTGAACATGCTGTATTTTTGGCCGGTATCTTGTTTGCATGTATTTAACAGCTAGTCACAGCTGTCTCTGGTTTATATGTAATAGGATACAATTTCAACCATTAAAATATTTAAAAGAAACAAAACTCTTGTGCACATTCTCAAGTACTGTAATTCTTGGACGCAGGAGCGAGATCATTGAGGAAAAGCTGTACTAGGCAACCACATTTACAGCATTGTGAATATATTTAACATGCAAGGTCAGTCAACTACCTGAGGAGAGTAAACACCAAAATAAACCAAGGAATTTCTGAGCACCCAACTTATCCAATATAAAAATAAACAAACAAACAAATAACTTCCTGTTAGCTGTTCAGAAATATGCTGGGGTGGCACGTCATTGAAGACCCCCCCCCCCTTATGAGTACCTCATAAGAGCCAGACCCCCCCCCCCCCTTATGAGCACCTCTGAATAGAAAGGACTAGCCTTCAGCATACAGTACACTGAAGAGAAAGGACTAGCCCTCAGCGTACAGTACTCTGAAGAGAAACGACTAGCCCTCAGGGTACAGTACACTGAAGAGAAAGGACTAGCCCTCAGCGTACAGTACATTGAAGAGAAAGGACTAGCCCTCAGCGTACAGTACTCTGAAGAGAAAGGACTAGCCCTCAGCGTACAGTACACTGAAGAGAAAGGACTAGCCCTCAGCGTACAGTACACTGAAGAGAAAGGACTAGCCCTCAGCGTACAATACACTGAAGAGAAAGGACAAGCCCTCAGCGTACAGTACACTGAAGAGAAAGGACTAGCCCTCAGCGTACAGTACACTGAAGAGAAAGGACTAGCCCTCAGCGTACAGTACACTGAAGAGAAAGGACTAGCCCTCAGCGTACAATACACTGAAGAGAAAGGACAAGCCCTCAGCGTACAGTACACTGAAGAGAAAGGACTAGCCCTCAGCGTACAATACACTGAAGAGAAAGGACAAGCCCTCAGCGTACAGTACACTGAAGAGAAAGGACTAGCCCTCAGCGTACAGTACACTGAAGAGAAAGGACTAGCCCTCAGCGTACAGTACACTGAAGAGAAAGGACTAGCCCTCAGCGTACAGTACACTGAAGAGAAAGGACTAGCCCTCAGCGTACAATACACTGAAGAGAAAGGACAAGCCCTCAGCGTACAGTACACTGAAGAGAAAGGACTAGCCCTCAGCGTACAATACACTGAAGAGAAAGGACAAGCCCTCAGCGTACAGTACACTGAAGAGAAAGGACTAGCCCAAATGTTTGCCTACTTGACTTGGTTTCTTATAGCTTTACCTCAGAACTCTGCTTGAGCGTTATGAATGATCGTTTCCATAAAAGGTCACATTAGGTTTTGTTTTTTTTTAATATTGAAGCAAAATGTCTCATTTGTGATACAAGATAACACGCCAAGACTGTACAGACTACTTTTACACTAAAGAACAGCTAGGATACTTTAACAATAAAACTCCTCTCCCTTCCATCTACCTTGCAAATCTTATTTCAGTTCTAGTTTATGGCTATGCACAGCTCTCCAACAGCAGTCCTAATGCATGTGTCCTCCTTAAAAGCAGTGTTTTTTTAATTTTTTTTATTGCTGTTATTTTAAATTCACTCAAGTATGTGGACTGTTCCAGCCGACTGCACAGCACTTGCATTTCTGCATGAAATGTAAATTATACAACAGAAAAAGCAAGGCAATAACAATTTGGTTCTCTTTAGCCCTAGGGAGTCCAGTTTGTATGGATAATGATATGGTCTGGCCTTTGTATGGTTAATTACTGAAAACTGTCACACCATTAAACTACACATAAAATGATCATTATTCAAAATGTACTGCAACCTTTGTGTGGGATTAACCTTTGATGCTCTTTAACTTTTGAAATAACTTCAAAACCTCTTCACTTTTACTTGTGCCGGGTCTGTGTTCCTTCAGTTAACAGGTTGTAAATGTTTACTTTGATTTGAGATACACAACAATAAATTAAGGCGCATTTATCAAAGTTGCTTTGTTGTAATGCTGAAAAAAGGCAATTTCTTTGAAGTTGGTGGCAAAGATTTATGTTTGATGGAGTTTTTTTTTATTTGATCTTCCTGTCACTTCGATAAGGGCCCTGCGTATTCTTCAATTAGTTTCATACTCTCCTAGGAATTACTTCTGTATCTCTCAGGACGCAGACAGGGTGTCAGTCGAGAGGGGATTTCAAAAGAAATCAACTACACTCTCCCACTATATGGCCAAGCTACTGTACACGATTAAAAGGTAAATATTTCAACATGTCATTGTGAACCTGTGTCTCAATTTTTTGTTTTGAAAACATTGTAAAAAGTGATTTAGTGCAGTAAGGTTTTAACCAGCAACTCCACACTACACTATAGTTAATGGAATATTTTGTGGGTAATTATTAAATGCACAGCATAAGCCCTGGCATACTGTACTATAACAGTACAGTGTATTGCCAACTGTAGCATACATATTTATTTGAGCTGGTTTTGTAATATACACACCCAGCATTATCTGTAACAGTACATGTTACACAATGCAAGTATATTATTTTCAATATCTAACTTTTTCAGGGGGTCCCACGGAGGCTCACCTGGTAGAAGCGCAACAGTGTGGTGTGCAGGGTGACTCGCACAGCGCAGGGTGACTCGCACAGCGTAGGGTGACTCGCACAGCGCTGGTTCGCATCCTGGCTGTGCCAAGTAGGCCGGTCTTTGCTGGGGACTCCGAAGGGAGCTTAATGATCGCCCAGGCGCTCCTGTGGTTTGGGGAGGTAAAACCGACAGCAACTGTTTCTCCTCATCACTCCAAAGCGAACCCTGTGTGCTCAGGGCGGACACCTGCAGGACTGGCCTTTGTCCTCCAGAGTTCGGTAGCTCGCTGAAATCCGCTCTCGAGTTCCTGGGTGAAAAAGGAAGCTGGCTTGGTTGTGGGATCAGAGGATGCCCACTGACTCTTCAGGTCTCTTGTGGGGGATTGCTGCGGTGAGGAGAATGGTGATTGGGCATTCCAAATTAGACAATCGGGGTGGTGGGGGGGGGGAATTATAATTGGACACACTAAAATAAAAATAAACATTTTTCAAAACCTTTATGCAGGTCAAAAAAAATAACTAAACACAAAACTCCATATACAGTTAACTTATCTTGTCTAGCAATGCCTGTATATAATACACTGAAACTATAATGCACTGATTAATTAGCTCAAAAAATACATTGGTGACATTAGAAGTGGTTCCTTGGTACAATTCAATCAAACTTCCAGACATTGGAACACACAGCTGCATTAGCACAAGAGTGACACACTGGAGATAACATTCCTCAGTTAAAACATTTACAACATACAGACATACATTCCTACAGGAATTCATTTTAGAAAGTCATTTTTGAAGAAAACTAAATAGCAGGAAGCTAAACAGACACATTATACACACATGCACATACATACACATATATATTTAGTTTTCATAAGAAACATAATTCCTAACTATATGAAAACATTATATATATATATATATATATATATATATATATATATATATATATATATATATATATATATATATATATATAAAATACACACACACAAAAAAGTTGAATTAAAGCTGTTTAGTTTCTTACAGTGCCCCAGTAATTCGTTTTCTCCAGATACTGACTTCCTAAAATGAATCTCTGATGAAGAGTACAGCCTTCATGCTCTTGGAGGTCCTCCTTCCTGCCAGTGGTCTCTATTGAACTCTATTGAATTACTAAGAAGGGGATCTGCGCTAGTACAGGCAAGGCTTTCATTATCTCCACTAGGAATTGGCTTGCCATCATTCAAACACACTGCTTACACAGCGGGCTGATACCTGAACATGGTCAGTCATGCCTTATAAATGGACAAGGAAACATGTGAGCAATATTAGCTAGAATTATTTAGTTATGATCAATAACAAAGGGTTTTAAAAAAAAAAAAGTTATTTGATTCTCGTTAAGATGCTTCTTATTTTGTTGATGAAATAAGCAATACAAAAATAAGCAAAATATCTTCTCATTCAAAAAGATCATACATTTTCAACGTCATCCCTGAAATGTTAGCAGCTTGTGATAACCTGTAGTATTTGTAAAACATTTACATACTTGAGTAATTGGTTCTGTACCATTTGGAATGATTTATAGTCAAAATGGCAGACCTCCTCTATTTTCAACACGCATACAGTAAATGTATATGTAGCTTCCCCATGTTTGTGTATTTATCAGTTTGTTATTTCTCGGACTGGGGAGCACATGACCCGCAGATGTACAGTCATGAAAGAGCAGAAATGCGTTCGCCATCTCTCTGCACAGCCCAGTTGCCTCCCATTATTTTTTTTAACACAAAAATAAATGCTGCATTTAAAAACATTATTGAAATGACAAATTTTATAAATCCCTGGTACATGAAGTAAGCTTAATAACTCTGGTTAGTTATTCATTGCAAACCACAGTGCATTCTGCTTGATTTCATTTCACAGAGAAAAATAAGTGCTGCTTTCATCATGAGGGCCCGTATTTATGGCAGGCAGAGGGAGCGACATTCAGAAAGCCACACAATCCCTACATTCAGCTTTTAATAAGGAAGCCAAAGAGAAAAAAAACATCCAAACTGCTTTGCGGGTGACAGCACAAAACATTTCTGGAGTCAGAAAGTTAGCGCCAAAGTTCCCTGTCAGCCCATTATAAACGTGAGGCTGCCCTCCCCAGATATTGGAACCATATGTGTGAAAGAATTTTTCTTCTGGTAAGACATTCCAAATATTGTCTCAGAGCCAAACACTTTGGTGTTAGACTAATTTAAGCAGTATGTTGGAACCAGCTCTCAGGACTTTGATCATATGGAGATCGTTTGTTACAAATTGAACTAACCCAAGCTCCATTTCTGGTGGTTCAGAACCTTGGATTTGTTGAATTAAATGCTTCATTTAATACAGTATGCACATGAAAAGAAAGTTGCACATAGGAATCCGATAGTGAATTTTTCACCTAAACAACAGCCTCCCCCCCCCCCTCCCCCACACCACACTTTTTATTACTTTTAAACTTAATCCACATTCGGTCCACACTGTTTTAATAAGTCGCGGGCTCGCCTCCAGGACTTTGGGAAGGGGTGGGGGGAGTTATCAGGTTTTGTAATATGGAACACTTGGAGTTGATTTCCAAAAAAAATTGTGGAAGACATTTATTTATTTATTTTTATTTTTTTTGGAGGGGGGGGGGGGGTGCGGTTACACTGTTTACCAAACCTCATGAAATACAAAACTGAAGGATAAAACTCAAACTTGTGGTTTAGGTGGCATGGTTTATATGCCACTCTGTTTATTTACTCGAAAAACTAAAAGAAAACAAGTCAAGCATTTCAGTTTACCATATGGATGCATTTGCTGTTTGTAATGACTGAAGACACTGTTAAGTAAAAATAATATTTGAAACTTGTCAAAGAGAGAAGTAAGCCTTTATGAAGATACAATGTAGATCCGTAATAATAGGTGCTTGCATAAAGTATGGTGTTTAGTAGATTCAGTGTTATCTTCATTTTAAATGACTACAGCTTCTAGAATGCACTACCAGTGCTGTATTTATAAATACCCCACCCCCACCCCCGTCCCTTACACACAAAAACTCACCCTCTACATCACTCTCCCTCAGATAGAGATGCCTAATTATCTCATCTTGTTTCCACCTGCTCTCCTAAAGGGTTAAATTACAAGTCAAAACCCACCCAGTGGCTGGCTCAGTTAATTTTCTCATTCACAAAACAAAAGTGCCTTCACTGTTGACACAGCCAACTCCTTTTAAACAAACGGGCTGAGAGGATGGGGAGAGTGGAGTGAAAGAATGTCCAGGCTGATGTGATCTGCAGGAGGATGGAGTCGAGGTACACTGCGATGTGTGGATGGTGGTTTGGTTTCTCTGTGTACTGCAACCGGGTGCCTCACCTTTACATGAATTTAGCCATCCTCGGTTGCAGTTATCTCACTCTTCTAGCGTGGTTCAGCTCATAAATAGTGGGTCTGACAGGTTTCTCTGAAGATTCATAGCTCGTTCTGTGTCAACGGATTAAAACAAAAAGGCTGTGTGGCTCGATTGTACTGGACCAAAAATGGGCTTGGATCCGGGAATGTTGGGGCTGGATTAGCCTTGCTCAGTCATTGTTCTGTGCATTGCCATAGCTAGTACAGAAATACATAGGATTCCAAATCATTTATATATGAGAATGATATGGATTCACGATCAGATCCTGTTAGTAACATTAATACCAGCAGCATAAGCGCTAAGGTCCAGCAGTCAGGCAAAAGGGGTTACTATTTTATAGACACAAAAACAACAAGTGTGTTGGCTGATCTAGATGGGTGCAAGGACAGCGAGTCTCAATGTAAGATTAGAAGTGTTGCTGTCTACCAACAAACCTGTGTGCGAACCTCTTCATTCTCCACAACCCAGTCACTACCAGCTGACAAGTTCATACACGGGTCGTGATGCTTGGGTTGACAAACAGAAGCACATCTCTGCATTGCCTGTCTATCTGCATAGTGCACATCCTCTGCAAAGCAATGGAAGTGTGGCTCACTTGCTTATATTATTCCTTTCAGAAGTCAGCTTCAAAGATGTTTTGTTGCACCCCTCTCTCTCTTTACCCCCCCACCCCCTTTCCTCAATAATGTCAGCCGCTTAGTTCAAACTTCTCTTTTTTTCCCTGCTACTGTAAAACTCGGCTTCTGCCTACAACTGTGAACATCTCAAAATAGCTCAGCATAAAGCACTGCTTAATTAGCCTTTAATATATATATTTTTTTAATGATCTGGTTTCTATTTATAAAATCTAAATTTCCAAATGCACCTCATATCCTGGTATGGAGTAAGCTGTTGTTTAATGTGTGGTGATGTAACTATGGTTTCTAACAGACCCCCACCCCACCCCCACACACACACTTACCTTCTTCCTGCTGAAAACAATAGGAAATGTGACAGACAGTAAAATCAGCATTTTTGTCAAAAACATACACTATCCACATGTGGAGCCCTCGTGCTGACTTCAGGTACTGATTGATTGATCAAAGATCAAAGACAGGAAGCAGGATAATTAAATATAGATATAAATAGATACTGTAACAGCATACATAGATCATATTTGTAATAAAAAACAAGTGTGCAAAGTGACTATTTGTTGACCATGTTGGTCTCACATGCTTTTTAATTTTCCTGTTTTGTGTCAGAAGTTTTCATTCACATTGTAGAAAGTAGCATATTAAAGAATCCAACCCCTACACTGGGATTGTTTTGTTGCTGCGTTATCCACACACACACACGCTCACCCTCACACACACGCACGCACTCACCCTCACACACACTCACACACACACACGCATGCACGCACGCACGCTCACCCTCAGACACACACTCACACTCACACAGGCATGCTCACCCTCACCCTCACACACAGACACACACACTCACCCTCACTCACACTCACCCTCACTCACCCTCACGCTCACCCTCACACACACACACGCACGCACTCACCCTCACACACACACGCACGCACGCTCACCCTCACACACACACACTCACCCTCACGCTCACCCTCACACACACACACACACGCACGCATGCACGCACGCTCACCCTCAGACTCACACTCACACACGCATGCTCACCCTCACACACACAGACACACACACTCACCCTCACTCACACTCACCCTCACACGCACACACACACTCACACGCACCCTCACATACACACACACGCACGCACGCACTCACCCTCACACACACACGCACGCACGCTCACCCTCACACACACACTCACATGCACCCTCACACACACACGCACGCACTCACCCTCACACACACACGCACGCTCACCCTCACACACACACTCACACACGCACGCTCACCCTCACCTTCACACACAGACACACACACTCACCCTCACACTCACCCTCACACGCATGCTCACCCTCACACACACACTCACCCTCACACACACACTCACACGCACCCTCACACACACACACATGCACGCACTCACCCTCACACACACACGCACGCACGCACGCTCACCCTCACATACACATTCACCCTCACACGCACGCTCACCCTCACACACACACACGCACGCACTCGCACTCACCCTCACACACACTCACCCTCACGCACACACACACATTTAATGTATTAATTTTTAAATTCGTAAAATAATTCGTAAAATAAATCCTCACAGTTCATATCCCTCCTGCTAGATTTTTGTTAAGCATAATTGTATTCATCCACTCAATTGAAAACAATCACTTCGGTTTACCCCCTCTTCAATGCAATTAAAATGAACAATTAAGATATACAAATAACGTGTTCCTTAATAAATTAAAATCAACAATTAAAAGCAGTTTTATCAAAAAGACAAGCATATTAGTAGCAGTATCACTGTATTTTAACTTATAGTAGCCCTATATAAAATCTGAATGAGGTTCCATAGTCTCATCAAATATATTTATTTATTTAGTCTATATTACACATATGGTTTAAATAAATATACATATAAAAAAAATGTTGCTCATGTTATTTCATCCTCGTGATTAGAGTACTAAATATATTACCTTATATTATTTCAATTGTATTTTTTCTTTAAACCAGAGGTTATGGCTTTAAACAGTCATAATAACTTTTATACCCATATTTAATCACTGCCTGTGATAGTTTTGACCTTGTTTTAAACTTGGTCCTTTTTAAAATGTTTCTTTTATGTTGAGCAAACCCCCAGGCTACACAGTTCAAAGTTTACATCAAGAAATCATTCTTTACTCGTTTGTTTAAATCTTTCTCAAAAAACATCTCACATTATTAATCTGTGCTGGCTTGCATGAACTTCAGACAATAAAAAGTTCTGTTCCTGAAACTTTTTTTTTTCCTTTACAAATTATTATTTAATCAGTTTTGCGGCAATATAAAATGAATCCAATACCCACTCAACTAAAAATGAATCAGTGGAAGTTTCTGCAAAATAATTTTCTAATAAATCTAGCACTGAATTGGTTTACAGTGTCAGTTAAAAAAAAAAAAATAGCCACAACTAAGAAACATTTAAAAGATCACTTGTCATAAAACTTCCACGATAAGACGTGCGGCAACAAACAAGCCTCCCATGTAATTATACTGCGTGCCAATTCTCACTGAAACACAGAGCACTTGCATGGTGCAGGGATGAATCCCAAGTGAAAAACAAAAGCATGGAAAATTGAAATCACCAGGATAAAACAGGATCATTAGTGCAGAGGGAAGCAGGAACACACCTATTTTGCTCACAGAGAAATGTAGTGGCCGACAGGTTGTTTCTCACTCACCACCCCCCTCCACACCCCACCCCACCCCACCCCCTTGTGGGCTGTAAGCATCCTGATAGAAGGGAGTGTGGAGAGTGTTTTTAATGTCCTCACTCAAAAAATGGGTATCCTTTTGTATTAAATGTGTCCGTCTGTCTGACTGTCAGTCAGTCAGTTACACTCTACATGAACACAATAACCATACACTCCTAGCTTCTTAAAGACATTTCCGATTAAACTCATGTTTTTAAATACATGTTTTAAACCTATAAGGTACTGTGCAATTATTACAAGATTATGAGGATCCAATGTACTGGGTTAATTTACCAGTGTTAGCTTGATACAGCTTTCCCTTTTTTTTTTTGTTAGCCACTTATATTTTGCTTGTAACCAGGGCTGCTGTCGGTGGGGTGGGGTGCACACAACCCTGACCCTGACAGTTGTTAGGGGTCCGAGTTTTATTTATTGTTTTAATTGTGTTGCCAAAACACATTTCCTTTTAAATCCTGGAAATATTTTGTTACTCTACACCAATAATTTTGCATTCAAATCAAACCATAGGCTTTAAATGTTTTTCCCCCTCCTTGGCTGAGAAATGGTTTGCTCGAACGCCTTGCTCTGAGCTGACAGACCTCACACGTACCGTCATCACTAGGGACCCTAGTTTTCCAGAAAAATAAAAATAAAATTTGAAATAAAAAAATATATACTTTTTGTTTTTGTTTTTTGTGGTATGTTAACAAAATGCACAAACTATAACATAGGTTTGTGTATTCTGTTGTTAGAATAATGAGGTATTGGCTATCACTGTAAAAACAACTAAACGCATTTTTGCAACAGTTTTGGAACATTGGCATTTAGATTTTATTATCTAAATGCATTGGTGTTCTAGGAAAAAAAACAAAAAACAAACACACACACTCAATAAGCCTAAGAAAATAATTTAAGAAAGGAAATCATTGAAATATGTATATATTTAACCTTGGATGTTTCATGTTAATGACATTCCTTTCAAAATGTTAAAATGAGTAAATGCTGTATAAAGCACACTCAACATATTACAATAAACTAGTTGGACATTATGAAAACACATTGTATGTTCAAATATTTTTAAACAGTGTGTTTTAACTGATTAACACCTAAGAACACTTCAGCTGGTCTCGATTTATTACTGGGTATAATAGCAAGCAATTAAGCTACTGTCTGTAACTGCTTGTATCTGCAAAAGAAAAACGTGAGCTGTTTTTGCTTCTTTGACATGGGCTATTAATCGTTGGGGAATGAGTACACATAAAAACATATGAATGTGTATATCTAAATAGTTTAGAAATGAATTATTCAAATAGGTTTACTGTATTTGAATCAAGATGAATATATGTCTTCGTTCATGGGTGACAAGTGAGGTTTTGTTAAAATACAAAGAAAATACATTATAAAATTAGAAGGTAGTTTACACGCTAAATTCTGTCAATGTGCGCAAGCTGAATTGAGAGGGGGGTCCTTCTCATAGGACTTGTCCCGGGCCCCCAAATTCCTAACTGTGGCCCTGCTTGTAACCATGATATTAAATTGTAGGATTACAATTTTAAATTCTTTATAGGATATCCAACTAGTTTTATTTGTTGTTATTTATTTATTTTTTTAAGTTTTGCCATCGCAATAAGCCTGAAGACTCTACACTAATTTAAACTTCCATTGAACTGTTCAATATAATTTCCACAAGTTATGTCTTTGCTCTGGCAACATGCTGGTCATGGTTAGTGTAATTCACAGTGGATGGCAATGTAATTGTAGGGTTGCGTTTTCAGTAATCATTGGTGGATGCAGCACGATGCCAAGTATGATTGAACAAATGTTATATTTAAAGCAGACCATGCATTCACATAGACAAGAAAGCAAAACAATGGGATCATTATACGTGGTTATGGAGAAACAGGGGAAAGGTTGTAAAAAATATATATACAAAAACTCTTGATTTACAGCTCTGAATTTGTTTGGCTAAAAATCAGAAGCATTGCTCAGCTTTTGGCACTGAGGGGTCAGAACCTCTTGTGTTGCCAGTATGCCCGTAACAAGCTCAGTAAAAAGTCAGACAACAGTTTTGTTTAGAATTGATCAACACCATGTACTTGGCTTCCAGTGTAAACAAACGGTTTGACTCCACAATCCTACAAGCTGCACAGTTTAATTACAACCACAAGTTGTATTATTTTAATTAATACCAAATAGTATATTCATTTTTTTTTCATAGGTTTCACTGACTGACTAGTTTTTTAGGGGGGGTTGTGTGGAAACCTCGAGTAAATACTTTATTCCAATCCACCCAATGTTGCACAATATTGACTCGGTGGCTATTGCAGTGCAGTACTGAAGTATGGATGCCTTGGTTCCTGCGTTGGCATTGAAAAATGTCATCTTTTTTGACAGTCTGTGGTAGAAGGTGTCTGTGGGGAGATTAGACGTGCTGTACCTGCCTCTGCTCATCCTTCCCTGGCACTCTCAGATAGCTGCAGAAGCTCATCGCGTTCACTTTGCATATTGTTCACTAGCTATGCTGATTTTGTTCACTGAACTGTGTTTTTACACATGGACTCTGCAACATGGCAATTAAATTGAATTGGGAGATGGGGAGGGATGGGGTAAACACATATTTCCACTCTGCTGAAGGCATATGGTGTAACCTCTGTTTATGTCAAATGAAATCTCATAAATACAGGGTTAATGTTGACACTGTTTGTTGATTTTTTTTTTGCTGGATTTCGTATGTACAGAGATGAAGGACCCAGAAGAAGTACTCCTCCATCCAGTTGCTCGATCAGTAACAGAGAGCAATTCTACCCTCCAACATGTATTATTGGGAAACCATACCAGGGTTTGCATAGAAATGCATTATTATTATTAGTAGTACAGACTGTTCAGGATATACTGCCACCTTTCACGTAACAAATCTAAACCTCTATCTAAACAGTTTTGACACATTTTAAATCCCTTGATATCCACTATTACTTTTTTTTTTTTTAATGGAGGACAAACTGTTGCATTGTGTATTATCCAGTAAATTGCGCGTAATTAGCCGCTGTTCAAGTTAGAGTTTAAACAGATATAGCAAATTTAGCTTAAATTGGTGGCTCGCCAAAAAAAAAAAGAAAATGGTACAGATAATATATTGTCTTACTGTGGACCATGGCATAGGCACTAAACTGTTCAAGTGACAACTAAGCAAATGAAAAACATACTGAATGAATTTAGTGGCTGGTATCTCCAAGTTTAGTTTAATCGAAACTGTGGCGTGGATGCCTTTAAACTGGACGACACTAGCCTTTAATTCAAGCTTCTGTAATCAATTCAAGAGATTTAAATACCTAAGAAGCAGACTGATCCATGCACATCAACAAGCAGAGAGGAGGTCAATTCCAATTCCATTTCCAATCCCAGTTCTTTTTTTATACAATTCCAATTCCTATTCCGTTTTACAGCATAGTCTTTACTGAGGTTTATGCCATAGACTTTATCGGGTTACCTGACAAGTTCATTAAGTTGTATACAGTATTTGTTTGCTCAATAAAGTCTTTGTTGTAAAATGACTGGAATAGGAATTTAAATTGATTAAAAGGGAATTGGGATTAGAAATGGAATTGAAATTGAAAAAATGGAATTGACCCCAACTCTGTCAACAAGCTAATTTAGTTTTTTGGATCAGTATAGCTCTGGTGTAACCAGTTGTCAAGCTGCATCCAAACCACACTGGGGCAGGTTGAAGGTTGAGGGTGGAGAAAGCATAGGTTACTGGTGTGGCCAATGCAACAGCCTTCTTTTGCATTAGAAGATCAGGCGTCTGACTGAAAGCCCTCCCTTCGAGGCTGGGATCTGAATTAAACCGAGACGGGTGGCAAGTTTCCAAATCTTGATTGCGTAGGGCAGGGGAGGTCACTCTCCTTAGATAGTGGGTTATTACAGTGGGTCAAAAAACTGATTGCACATCCTTCACTGCCAACAATGAGGAGCTGGCTCTGAACCAGAAGCAGGAGGGGCTAGTAGACACATAGGGGTCATAGTGGATCACAACAAGAAGCTTCTCTCAGTTAATACACACAGTCAAACCCCTGTCCATTATTATTCCTGTCGTGAGCAGGTAAGAGGGCAGCAGAGCGTCAGTCTGTGTCACCTCAAAGTGAGACCTTGAATGTGCCCGTCATCACAGAATTATCATTTATATCAGAACAAAAAAAAAAAAGTGGAGTGTTTTTGAATTCATCATTGTGATATTTCCCAAGAAGCTCATTTAGATTAAGGTTTAAAGAAAGGGAAGGAAACTTCACCCATAACATAAGCCATTTTGGATTGAATTGTTATGTAACGTGGAATGCGGTTTCTGAGCATGTGAGCAACAGCAGGCAGTTCATGCAAAAACAGTGCCTATAAAAAACGTGCATTACCTCCCTTTTCTATAACCTTGATTTACACGGCACAGAGAGTAAACAGCAACAATTTCAAAAACCACAACAGGACTGCAAATAAAAACAAAACTGGAACTACCTGTGCTTTAAATGTACCAACACTTCGCTTTAGTGAAAATGATTGCCTAGCCTCTGTACACCAGGGGCACAAATTCAATTCATAGCGACGAGAGACTTCAGCTTCTAATGAGAATGAAATGGCTTTGCTGATCTCACTCTCCTTGGCTTAAGGGTCGTCTCCAAACAGAAAGAGCAGCTACTCCCCACGGATGAGCAAAAAAAAACACTTGAGAAAGCCAAGTCTGTAACATGCACGCCACTCTGCACTACTGACCAAGAAGCAGTGAATGGCAGAGGCTGCATGAATCTGATCCTGGGCTGTATCTCAGTATGTGCTGCTCACCATGTATATTACAATTTATTATCACCTTCTCAGGAGTGCACATCTTTATTCTTTTTTCTTTCTTCCTTTTTTATTAATTGTTTTAAACGATCACATGACAGTGAACAATGAGAAATGAATCAGTTACAACCATCAAGAGTTTATTGGTTTGAATATTTTAGAGACTGAACTTACAAATGATCTCACAAATATGCCAAAGTAATTCTGTATGCAGATACTGGGCAAGTTCCTTTACACCACTCTTTAACAACTTAATAACCCACAATTTCCTTGTATTCCAGTTGTCTAGCTCTTTAAAGGGGCACGATTTCTCTCCCTGTCAGAATCAATCATCGTATCAGTTTTAATAAGATAAGGCTTTCAATCCCGGCCCTCTGAATTGTACTTCCCGTGGTGCATCGCTGTTCCTAAGACAGACATCAGCAGGCTGCTACCAAATAACAGCCATGATATTGGATAGTGGATTTCCACAGGCAGGTATTTACATCCAGGTTTGATGCCCCCCACCAACTAGAGCACCAGTTACAGGCTTACATTGACAATGAAAACAATACTTCACTGTTTCTATTGCCATTCATGTCGGCTTTTGTTTCAGCCTAAAATAACACTTTGCTGGAGGGTATTTTGTTAGTGCTGGCAAGCTTGAATGCAGGCCCTGTGGAAGATGTTTGTGTTAGGCTAGCCGTGGACCAGGCTAATCACAACGTGATGATGTATAGGTGAATTCCTTCCCCAGAAGTCCTCCCTGACACAGAGATCAGGCCTGCTCTTATCTGCCAGGACATCTGGGCAGTGTCTCGGTTTTAATTTCACAATGCAATTGCCTGGGACTAGAGTTATGTTATGTGCTTATGAACAAAGTGGAAGACCTCTGGTAAGGGCACGGAGAGGATTACCTTGGATAGATGTTGTTAAAGCAGAGAACATTCGAGAATGTTGAAGAAAAGGGGAGCGATTCCACCTTAAAAGGAAAAGAAAACAAACTTGCAAGTAGCTGTGGCTCAGGCAATAGGGAATGAAACACAATCTGCACATGGGGAGGCGGGGGTCTTCTGTATTCGATCTAGTGTGTGGTTACAGTTCAATTAACGGGGCAGTGCTAATAAAACTAACTTTTTTTTCCTTCTAAATCTTGGGCAGGCAAGCATGAGTTGTACTAACCATACTTGGGCAGGGTGGTGCCACTACTTGAACTAAGCAAGCATCGTGTACAAGCAGAAGTTTGTAATAAAGCACATGGCCTGTTTCAGAATAATTGTATGTTAACTCTTTCTCTGTTAGAGGCTGGCCCTTGTAATCACTGTTGAGAGCTGATAACAAGCACTGGGTGCAGTCTGCACTTAGCATAGAATAACTCAAATTGGGTACACTCAAGTTTCCTGCCTGACTCCTCTTTTCACTTGACACAAGAGTGTGAATTAAAAGCCCGGGCAGACGATCATTGTAGACTATTTTCTCAAAGACACCAGAGATTTCTAGAGGTCTCTTGCAATGTCTTGTGGATTTCAGGAGCTTTTAAAAAATAAAAGCTGAATTTTCAGCTACTTTTATTACGTATATTTCTGTATGTTTTTTTTGTTTTTTTTTCTAAAATGAATTTGAGTTATTAGCCACCAGAAAGGGTACACCAGATGCGTACAGTTGTTTGGTCCTTTAACATGATACTCTGAGAGTCAGGAAAAGTCCCCTTTTTTACAATGATGTTTTTACGAGCTTAGTAACAATAAAGTGAATACATAAAACATTCAGTGATTCAATTTAATGAATGACAGATCGCTTTAACACGTTTCTTGGTATCAGTAATGAAAGGTTACACTGCACTTTGAAGAGTGTTATGACTGTTAAAGCTTAGTATAAATCCTAACTAAATACTTATCATTTGAAGAGCTGTTAACAATCAAGCCGTTGCAAGATGCTGAGTTCTGTTTGTGAGTGACTGCAGAGCATTACATTACATCACATCACCTTGCTGAACTCGCATGAGCCAGGGGTCAGAAACCTGAGAGCACATGTTGGTACCAGTTGAGTAATGGGACCGGGGAAGGAGCATACTGGAATCATACCAGTTCAGTAATGGGACCGGGGAAGGAGCATACTGGAATCATACCAGTTCAGTAATGGGACTGGGGAAGGAGCATACTGGAATCATACCAGTTCAGTAATGGGTCTCGGGAAGGAGCATACTGGAATCATACCAGTTCAGTAATGGGACCGGGGAAGGAGCATACTGGAATCATACCAGTTCAGTAATGGGACTGGGAAGGAGCATACTGGAATCATACCAGTTCAGTAATGGGACCGGGGAAGGAGCATACTGGAATCATACCAGTTCAGTAATGGGACCGGGGTAGACACATACAGGAAACATCCTTGGGATGGACATGGATCTCCGCTTGACTCCAAGTGTTTGGGACGAGTCCCCTTTGCTTTTCCCCCCTCTCAGGAGAACAGAACACTGAAGAATTCCAAAACGAAAAAACAACAATCACTGTTTTGTCCCACAGGCCTAATCTGAAGAGCTGCCTTTGAAAAAACAAAGGTCATATTAGAAAACAGGGGTCAAGCGTTATATACCCTGTTAAAAATACTGCAGTGCAAGTGGTTCCAATTTACCCTAATGATTAAATTTACGCAAGTCAAAGTGCTTTAACTTGGGTCATTTATGACTTGGCACATTGCTTGGAAACACACAGAACAAGGAAAGAACTGCCAGGGAAGTTTTTAGATAATACAAAAGGATTATGACTCTCTGTTACCTGCGGAGCACAGCCGATATACCAGCATGCTTTTCTATTCAGAGTATCAAAGTGATCAAAGAAACATCTACAACTTTGCAAATATTCTAATGTCTGTGTTTACATCAAAGTGTCAGCATGTTCCGCACAAGGCAGACCAGACAGCATAAGATTGATTGCTCCGAACAAATCATCTTTTTTTTTTTTTTTTGAGATAGCCGAGATCCCAGTTAGAGCGAAGTTTATTCAAGGCAGTGTCTCCTTTGTTTGTAACTGTTTGCTTGAGTTCCCACGAGTTCTTTTAAGGCCACAGAAGCTTGATTATTATTATTTTTATTAATCATAATAATAAAGATTGGGTCTAAATAAAATGACCGGCTGCTATTCTCAGTGTTTTGCAGTTTTACACAAATGCTTATAATGCATTGTGACAGGACAGCATCACCGGCAATGGTGTTTGGACCAGAAAGGGAAACTCAGACACAGAAGTTGCAGGTTAAGCACTCAGGCACACGTTTAATTATAAATACAACGAATAAACAAAACATTAAACATTAGACAGAACAAAACACATAAGCAAAACAAACGGCGCAAGGGCCAAAACAAAATGTCTACAAAAACACTCACGGAGATGTAAATAAACAAAACGAGACGGGACAGCACGGAACATGAAAACCTCCACCTCTCGCCAACATCAACTCTAACACTAACCCTCTAACACCTGCGAACACCCTATTTATACACCTGTGGCTGGAGCCTTAACTCAATATTTATTCCCTTATTCAATTGCCAGCTCCAGCCACATTCCCATGTGTTTTTTCAGGGAGCATTTTAACTTCTTTAACTTTAACTTTAACCTCCCTCCCCCCTTACACACATGTGCCTCGCCAGGGCTTTTGCCCTGCCACACTGCCACATACATCTAAACACACTACTGCTCTCAATTAACTTGTTTGCTCCCAAGACAACAGAAGCCATGTTCTCATTATAATAAGACTTGCGTGTGAAATGCTGGTATGTTATTAAAATGTGTCAGCACACAAGAGTTTGATTGATAATGTGCTGCATCATCAACTCAACTTTGCCAACCACAGAAAAGCATCCACGTGTGTTCCTGTACCCTGCAGGACTTCATTGCATCTGATCTCCACACAATCAATTAATGTGTTTCTCACACATAGGCATCTAACTCTTCATGGAGGAGGAGTGAGACTTCAGCGATTTCCAGCTGGTTACACAACTTTGCTGATTTCCTTTGAGCCAATCTGCAGAAAGTCACAATTTACTGATGTTTCACTAAATATTAGCCCCCTTCCAATGCTTCCAGTCTAGTCCATATTCAATAAGCATGCCCACAATCTGCAGCATGAGCAGGGAAAACTTACTTTTACAGTTCAAGTTTAAGAAATCGACAGGACCATGTTACCCTGAACTGTGTTTTGTCTTATGTAACTATATATGACTGAACCTTTCTTCCCCAACTGCTCTTTTTATGTGTGTGTGTGTGAGAATGTGAAATGTTTTGGTCAGGTAACATAATACTCTAACGAACTGCCTACGGCTAAATGCAAGGTAAGTAAAGGATGTCAAGCATTAACACAGCCGTAATGCACTGGATTAAAATGCACTCAGTGGTGAACTAATGCTTTATGGATACAACCTGGAGTTCTGCTAATGCCTTCCTTTAAATATCTTATCAGGTAACTAATGCAAAATATACACAAGGGCTGGCCTTGGCTAAGCTACACCTGCCCCAGGTTACTGTCACATATGAAGATCAAAGAATGCATTCACTTTCCTTAATTAAAAGACAATTTGAATGGAATGCCACCCAAGTCTGTCGCACCTATCACTCAAACACCCACACAAATTTAAAAATAAATAAATAAAAAAACGGGCTTTTCCAGTTTCTTTGTTCCAGTGTAAAAATAGCAGAAGCAATTATTGCAAACCTGCCAGATACACTTAACCTGCACAGCGCCTGAAGCAATGCAAGTGGACAGAGAGGAGTGCATCCAGGTTCAAGAGCTGACAAAAAGGGGGAATGCAAGCTTTGTGTTCGGAGCTGGTATTGATGTTTGTTTGCTTGTCTCAGTGAATGCTCGATGCTATCACAACTTGCAAACAACTTGTTAGACTGATTTCAAGTCGTGTGTATGTCTTCATAATGGTGGAAGAACGAAACACGAAGCACAACTGCAGGTTGTTATAACAGTATGTTCCCACAAAAGACCAGACATTGGCGTGATTTGCCGTGTTAGTGAACACTCCCAGTTATTTTTACCCCTCCTCTCTTTCTCTCTCTCTCAGCTGCTATCTGTTGAACAGCTTTTAGTCATGCTAGAATCAGTTTTTATTAGTCACCACATTTTTCAAACCACAACAATAAAGTCTGCAGTGAAAACTGAAACTTGGCCCTTGACCGAGCGCGGCCATAGGTGTTCCTGCAGCTGTTAATAAAGGTATGTTTATAGAGCCATTAAAACACTGTGCAGGTGAGGATTAGTGGCAGCGTTCTAACAGGTTTCATTATCCTCCTCTGCAGGCACTTTTAAATGTCATATCGCCTGCACATACTGGGTTACAATAACAGAACAGGTTGACGGCATTAAAAAACGCTCTTCCCTCATTTCCGCGTCACTTCATTTGCGACCCCTGTTGTACAAGATCAAGGTAGTACTGAGGCCTTGTCTTATTTCACAGCAGTTTACAGGAAGCAGAGAGGTTGGTATGAGGGTTGGTTTTTACACTTCGATCCATTAGATGATAAATCTTGACTCATGCAGCTGAAGTTTACACATGGGGCAGGCTAATAGTAAAGACCGCAGACTGTCAATCCACAAGGATTCCATTGTAATCTCATCAATCGGAGTTCTTTAATGGTTATGGAGACATTTATACAAATTAAAGACACTGGTAAACAGTGTGACTAAGAACAGATGGTTCACCAAAAAGAGACTTAATTAAAACCACTGGCATATTGTAATGTTTGTATAAAATATATATATATATATATATATATATATATATATATATATATATATATATATATATATATATATATATATAATGATACCATCAACCATTTAGGTTATGTATGAAAGCTTTAGATTTAATTTAAGTAATTCTTTCACATGAAAGCAAACAGATTTAGTCATAAAAAAAAATATCTGAAACCTATTGTTTCTGGGGGTTTTTGTAGGTAAAAAAGACATGATCTTACTAGTTATTTACAGGTCCTTCTTTAATATTATTTGACATTAAATATACATATTATTTACATTTAACAAAATAAATAAATACATACATATTTAATCTGTGTAAGATCTACATTGGAAATGTCTAAGACAACAAAAATAATACAACTTCAAGCCTGAATCGTTATACAAACAGCAGTGGAGATCAAAGATAACTTGGAAAATGAGGATATGCTCCCTGCGAGTTGTTTTGACAGGAAACAAAGTACAGGTCACTTCCCAACATGCTTGAAATGATGCTCCTATAGTTCACTTCACACCCTGTCTCCAAAAGAAATATGACCACTTTCATCTGCTGTGTAAATAATTATGACTCTTTAAATGTGCATCTCATATTTTATGGAACATTCCAGGCTATTTTTTGCATTTTGCATGGACATCTGCACTGTACCATATTGCTCTCAACAACAAAGAGTAAAAAAAAAACATTTAAAAAACCAGGCTTTAATAAAATCAATAGGGTTTAGACTTGAATGTGCCTGCTATCACTATTCATCAGGAAAGAGATGAATCCCTTTTCTTAACTGTCAATGATGGCCTGTCATTAATACATAGGCGTACTCTCTTATTGCCTTTCATTTGCGTAGGTCGTGAACTGAAACCAGGTGAAGAACCGCATGCCATCTCCCCCCCGCCCACCGCTAAAGAAAACAATTGCAGAATATTTTATCTGATAGCTTCAATCAGCAGCTTCTTATTTCAATCTGCAGGGAGCGTCCCAGTGAGTTGCAGGTTCAGGGAAGCACAGTGGGGGGATGCTGGGAGGTCAAACACTTCCCTGCGCAAGTCAAGGAAAAGTCCCAGTCGGGATCACAAACAAACAGCACAGCTAAGAGGGCAGGATGGAAGGAAGGCACACATCTGCTAACTGGGAGAGGGGGGGAATCTAATCCCTTCATTAATGCAAGTTATCCTTTAACTCAGCAAATATCCCAGAGTTTGTTTAAACTATGGTAAAGGTAATGGCATAACAAATGGCCTGGCGCTTGTAGTATATATATATATATCTATCTGCAGCCTGCACATGGAAGGCAGAATCAGTGTCTGTTGTGTGATTGCTTTCAAGCAAGCTGCAGCCGTACTCCTGAGGTGAAAGTGTTAAGCGATATAAAAACACTCAAGATATCTAATCTGCACTCAATCTCAGGATGTTCAACAAAGAAAACCTACGCTTTTAAAATAGGTGGATTACATTCTCAAGAAAAATATCCAGACTCCAATTATCAACATGCTGATTTTTTTTAAATGAATCTTTTTAAATAAATGTGTAAAATAAAAGCACAACCTCCATTTATGTCAGGCTAGATGATACAGAGAAGGCTCTTGAAGACACTCCGACGCCCCCACACTTGATTACGACTGTGAATTCAGCCCTGTGGAGATTTGTCAGATCGCTCTTCAAGCCGGTCGGACAGGATGTGATAGCAGGTGTGAAAACAGTAGAGGGACTGTCCAGGGGGGTGGCCTGCACTTACTCACAATTAGAGAAGTACTGGGCTGGAATAGATTGTGCCCATTTACAGCGCCTTCAATCCACATATGGTCTTACAGCACTCTTTATTGAGACGCCACCTGGTGGAATGCAGCAGACACGGAGTCCCTGTATGCCACACACCTATGAGCCCAACGGTAAAACCTAAGTGTTCTTATCATTCCCTTTTGTTATTTTAGTATAGTATATCACAGTAAACTATAGAAACCTGTGGTAAATCACTGAAACTTTATGGCAAAAAAACATGATACGACCAGCAATTATTGGTAAACAGACCAGTACAACTGCTTTCTTAGAAAAACAGCATGAGATCTGAAAATGTGCTTCTACCAGTTGACATAAATATTTGTATGTTTTTTTGTTTTTTTCAGAAATGTAATTAAAGCCAGCTATGAGCCAAAAAAACAAGTCCTTGACGCTTGACCCTCATCAACCGATTTTAAGAAGGGCTACACCACCAGCCTGGTGTAGACTAGCATTATTATTACTAGGTATACTCTCCTCCACTCTGAACTGTGACTTGCTTATTGCCTGTGGCTTGATATGCAAATTGTACCGACACCTTTCTGATGTTATGGGTGTGACTTTCAACAGCCCTGGTCTTGCTATCCTGATTACTTTGATTAGTAGTCTACAATACCTACACTTCAGTTTGCGACTGATTACCAGTTTGCTCTGTTTGTTGAGTAGGCGCGATCATTTGGCAAACTGATCGCGCCTACTCAAGATACAAGTGCATGCATATTGCACAGCTAACTAGCACTAAAGTGTTTTGTCTGAATTTTCTTTCTGAAGGTGAATAGTTTACGGTAATGGTACAGGCAAAATAAAAATGCATACAGAAATTAAATAATAAATTAATAAATCAATGAATTAATTAATTGATTTACTTAATGAATGAATGAATTAATTAATTCAATTATGTCCACTCTTTGCCAGCCTCTGCTTTGTTACAAGCTCCTGTATAAAGCTGCACTTTATGAAGCCCAGACCCTCGCGGACTGAAGCACTGCAGCGGCACACACACTACAGAAGAGCAGTATGGTTCACCCAAGAAAGCATTCTGATTTGTTCGTCTGCCGCTTCCTTCTCAGGTCTCACAGAGTGCCAGCCCCAGGTCTTGCTGGCAACACCTTGAAAAGTCTATGGAGGCTCAGAAAACACACAGCCCAGGCTGCGATTTCAGTGATAAGATACCAATGTCAACAGGGCCTCCTGGGAAGCCCGAGCTGGACCTGTCATGAAACTAACAGTATTTTTGATTATTAGGTAGTGCTGCTTGCCATAAGTGCCTTTGGAAACATGCTGTGTTATGGAAACCATGTGCCCCCTCACATCCCCAAACTACTGCTGTGTATTAAAAGCAAAACACGGAGCACCAGTCACTGGCTAAAATAGTTTTCACACGTTTCAAGTTGTTCCCTAACAAAATCCGAGCTTTGCATAACACTGACAGCTGTTAATCGAACTAAAGTTACACTTCTTTTTTTTTGTATTGCGGGTTATTGCACATGTTTCAAATGCAAGAATAATGCATGCAGGATTGGATTACCATTATGAATTTCAAGTATTGTGTAACTATAGAACCTATTTCGCAAATAAATCCTTTTGGAACCATTTCAAAATCAACAATGTGGCCCTCCTAGTTAAAGCTCTACTTTGAATTAAGCAGCTACAGCTGAATGTTAGGGAGATAAAAGGTTAAGATTGATAGCCCTAATTAAATATAGCTCCCCCTCTCTTTCTCAATAATACACGGTTTATTTTACAGGAGAATTATCTTTTGTTTTGCTAATTATAGGGTGCACTGATTGGCCCCCTATAGCCACTGACCTGACACACACTGTCTCTGTGAAGTAACCCAAGCAGCTTTTTTTAAATATTGCATCTCTGCCTATTATGCAATACCAGTAAACTGATCTCGCCTCCTGGCAATCTTCGATTTACATTTTGTACAAGAACAATAAAATACTTTGAGATCCAGCAGCCCTGAATACCTAACAAAAAGGTTAGAGGATCGCTTACCCATTGAGCAGCTTTAGTCTTGGCACAGACCGAGCGACAGAGTTCCAAAACAAAGCAATCGAGCCAACAGACCGACAGCCCAGACAAGGAACAGATGACATGCCTCTTCTGCCATTTAACATGCTCCTCTATGCCAACTACAAGGCTTTACCAGGCATGACATTATAAAACAAAATATGTGTCAACCATATTAAAGAACACACTGAGCTGCTGTTTATTAAGTGTGGGGTAACTTGACCACAGTAATTAAATGGAGATTTAAGCATGATAAAGTCAGTAAAAGTCAGCGTCACATGTGGCATGCAATGTCTTCCTGTAACATATGGGGTATTAGACGTGTGAAGCACTCTATTGCTAGATCACATACTGTGAAGCTTGCCAATCAAAAGCAACTGTTTATGACAGCAAGCTGCGCTTAACAAGGATATTTTGAGACAAACTTTTCACATCTTTGCATAACAAAATGTTTGTGTAAGCTTTTCCAGATCTGTAGAAGCTGGCTCTTGTCATTCAACGGGGTACTAAAATCAGATCGCGTTCACTTAAAAGGAGGTAACGCTTCCTTTAAAGTGTTGCCTTCACTCGGCTTTGTTTTCTCTGATCCTTGGAAACATTAACATCAGCCAGGGGTCCTTTCAAAACTGTAATACTGGAGTATCGCATCCGCTTGTGCATATTTTACACAAGCTGGCTTGATTTACCTTAAAACGAAACAACAAAAACGACCCTGCTGCTTTAAACTACAACATGATTTAAACTGCATAACTGCATATACAAAAACAAAACGCTTCAGTACCCCACACTGACGTGTGCTTCACTTATAGACTGCGATGCTTACTTGCGCATTATAAAAAAGGGGTACTTTTGTAGATTTCCACCTGACAATCATAATCATAACACATTTTAAATTGCATTTTACCTTTATTTACACACTTTCAGAATCCTCACACCCGTGTTTTTGTTGCAGCTGAAAACAGCGAGAAAATCAATATTTCAAGTGTACTATCAATAACACTTTGATTTGTGTTGTTATATTCAGAATAGAAAGGCTGTCTGTGACTCAGAGCTGCTCTTGTTCACTCTTGTGGGTTCTGGTGGTTACAGCATCACAAGGCCAGGTTTCTGCAATGGTTTAAATTTACTACAGTCATGTAGTTTTCACAATAGTTTTGAAAGAGACACAGCAGTTCGGAGGGCAGGATCATATATTTGTTTTGTCCGGATTAGTTGCAGCTATTATATAACGCTCTCTTCAAGACCTTGTTAGCTTTAAGACAAGTTTTTTTTTTTTTATTGAATATGAATTATCTACACAATAAAGATGTCTTTATTTATAGACCACTTCTAATCACTTACAATCCAATTGCAGTCTTTTTATATCTGCCAGGATCTTTTGTGAGCTAATAATGTTATAGTTTTGCCGATCACACCTAATGACATGACTGATAAGATAATGCAACAGGTTTTTTTGTTGAAGGTGTAGATAAACCTGAGTGCAATACTTATTAATCCTAACGGTGTCAATACTGTTAGTTGCAGAGGCTACGTAAACACACCTGACTAGATCCAGATCCTGGTTAATGTACTAACAATCTACTGCTGGGAGGTGAAGATAGGTATATCTTACGAGATAGGATAACTATTACGAGAGTGGAAAACACTGACCTGGGATAGAAAGTTGCTGTCTTAATCCTAAAGTAAAATGAAGGTTGTGCACCCCCCCCCCCGACATACCCTATAGTAAAAGCATAGCAAAAGTGTAATAAAGCACAGTGAAATCATAGTAAGGCATAGCATTGTAAAGACCAGCAAGGTATGGTAAAACATATTAATAAAAAACAAACATTTAGTAGTCGCCAACTTATTTTACCCCGTTTTTCTCCCAATTTAATATATCCAATTGGGGTTTTTTTTAAGCTCAGCTCACCACTACCACGCCTGCACTGACTCGGGAGCAGTGAAGATGAACACACGCTGTCCTCCGAAGTGTGTGCCGTCAGCCGACCGCTTTTTTTCACTCTGCAGGCCCGCCATACAGCCAACCCAGAGCTACAGCGTCGGAGGACAATGCAGCTCTGGGCAGCTTACAGGCAAGCCTGCAGAAATCCGGCCAGTGTACAGGGGTCGCTGGTGCTAGGTAAGCCAAGGACACCCTGGCCGACCTAAGGCACCCCCCCGGGCGGCGCTCGGCCAATTGTGTGCCGCCCCCTGTGAACTCCCATCCACGGTCGGCTGTGGAATAGCCTGGACTCCACCGGCGACCTCCAGGCTATAGGGCGCATCCTGCGCTCCAAGAGGAGCGCCTTTACCGGATGCGCCACTCGGGAGCCCCGTATTGCTAATTTTTAAATAAATAACAATAATTATAAAAAATGTGTGTTTCAGGTGACTATAATTCATACATACTCTAAAACACTTTTTTATTGATCGCTGATAGTGAAGCCAGTTTATTAACCCATATAATAATAATGGCATTTTGATTTCATATGCAGTTAAGAAACAGAAGCTTTCAAGCACAAACACTTGTTAATGCCCCCATGAATCACAGGTGCAGATGTGTTTTGTTTAGCAAACTAATGGGGTCTGGGCTCATAGCTTTATAATTTAACTTGCTTGAATATTCTTGCCTAGGCTGTCTACAGCAGGTGGGTATGATTTAACTGCATCGTTTATTAATATCACTTTCATGACAGCTGCTGTCATAAATATTACCTTTGGCAAGCTGGCATTGCCAGGGAACAGTTTAAATGACACATCTTGAGGTATAACACAACATCAATTACATAAATCTCACAGTGCTGTAGTTTTAAGTGATTGCTTTATATTTCACAGTATGTCATTCTTGTTTTTGTTTTTTTGTTTTTAAATAACAGAATGGTTAGGATTGGCATTAGTTTGGTGACCGAAACATTTCCCTCAGCAGAGCGGACACCTCTTAATTTAAAAATGGAAGTCCAAAAATGGAATGGGCATGGAGTCTAAACTGAACCTTCACCCCTTGAAAAAGGAGCCACTCCTTTCATGAGCACCTGAATACATACATATAGTGGCGCTGTATAGGAGGAGCTTGCACAGCACCTGCCCTGCACCACCCCTGGCTGTATCCAGCACCAGCACTCCCTTATCTAAAGAGAATGATCCCATAAGACCTGTACATTGGCGCTTCTTGGCATCATGTTGACCACTCATGCTCGTTGTCTATCTGGCCCGGTCTCACCCCATAGCATGGGAAAGCTGTGCTTGCTGAAAGGACTTCACAATGGTATTGGGTCAGTATCTCCACTCTTTTCAGAACATGTCTCCAGTAAATGCCCTGTTTGTATATCTCCCTCGTAGGAAGGCATCCTGAGTAGTCCAGCTGCCTCACACACAATGCTGGGGACAGGTGATGATTGATGGAGTATGTCCAGGTGATATCTAGGCAGGGTTTGAACCTGTGACCTCCCTTGCCCTGGAGCATGCGAGCTGCCTACAAATTCACTAGCACTGTTTATTTGATTTTATTATTATTAGAAGTAGAGTCCAAAACACTAAAATCACTTTTTCTACAATGCATAGTGATGTGCACCACACCTGAAAAAATAACTCTTCTGTATGAGTGTGTCTTGCCTTGCGATAGTAAAGAAAGCTTCCTATCTACCTATATCTGATGCAGTGGGACCAAGAATAATTCCATTCTTCCTTATCAATGGCAGAAATCACATTTACATTTCCCTGCCCTCAAACTGATAACATACTTCTTGATTAATGTGCTCTGATGCACAGATACCTGTCGACTGTTTGATCACTGTCTCGTAAAGACACTGTCTTTCATTGAGCCTGGTTCAAATCCACCAGCTCCCCGTGATTATTGTAAGTAAATGGTTAGGGTCGGTCACCGCTACAGTTTCTATTTCTGATTCAATACTGAGCTTAAAAGAGGTCACTGTAGAAGAGATCAGAAGAGCTGGGTTTCTAAGGGAGAAAAAACCTTTCCCAGGACAACAGCAAAAATGTGTGTCACACTTTAAAATGCCAGCAATTCAAATCTAATAACTCTATGAAATAACATAGTTCCCGTTGAATTCATATGAAACAGGCATCAATTCAGGACATTCACTACTCATATTGGGGTGGCTTAAGGGCTTATTCACAATGAATTAATGTTAGTGTTTTAGCGCTCAGTATGAATTTCTGCTTGCTACATTTTAATGTAATAGTAAATCATATGCTTGTTTAATTAAACTTATTACAAAGTGCGACTAAAATGCTGATAAAAATCCAGGTAGCATCATACAAAGTTTTAACCCGCATATATTTTCGTTGCATTACTTTGACCTATGATCACTACATGTGTGCCCAGTACTGCTAACGATATGTTTGGAATGTGTGTGTATGCATGTACTGCACGCATATAAAGACATTTTATTTGTAATGAATCTCTATGTAAACTTCATGTCTAAGTAACAATGTTACTTTCACCTTGGTAACAATGGGAATGAATAGAAGCTCACATATCATTGTTTGCCAGAAATATCAGCGGTGTAGTACCACCTCACATAACACATTTAAACAGGGAGTGTGGTTGCTTGACATAGTCTTGGAAGACTGCTAACACTGTTTCTTTTCTACATAACCTCCTAGTATTGCAGGGGCAAAAAAAATTAAATCTGAGGTATGTTAGAATACTGCTCTTTAAAGTATTTAATGTTTGTGTTGGACTGCAAGCACTGGATTACCAACATTTAAAATAAATATTTCATGAACATGTCAGCCACGAAAACACGCGACTATGGGTACAGTACTGTGAATATACTGTATGTCTATACATAACATTCGACTAATCTTCAAATAAAACATGTATTAAATACTTTAAATAATGTTATTAGTTAAAAGTTTCTGATAATTCACAAATTTGGTTAATTCAGTTATTCACCAAACCTTAAAGAACTGAGGGTGTGGCCACCCACTCACTAGTAGTGTCCACGCCCTGTAGTAACTAACAGTTCAATCATGGCCGAGAGAGAGCTTTACTAGAACCCTGTGTACTGGGCATTACCGTCTGTAGTTGACCACATTGAGAGAGGTCATCTAGTCAGGGTTTTAGTGCCATTATAAACTGGTAAACACTGCCTTTATTGGTTTTTAAGCATGCTGAATCTCAATTTTTTATTTACCTTTTCTAGTTCTGCTTTCTTTGCGTGTCGTTTTTTCAAAGCCAGACTTTCTATCTGAGAGTTCTGCAGCTGTCTGGTAGTGCAGTTGTGCCCTGCTATGGTGCTTCTTGATTGGTGGATGAAAGTTGAGAGGTTTTTAATTCTCTGTAGACAACTACAGGATTGCAGTCTCCGGTGCTATCAATAACAGCAGCTTTCACAAGCATTAAATTCATCCCAAATTGAAAAAAGTATATTTAACCATACCGGCATCGAATATCACTCACTGCTTTAAATCATTCTAGAAAACAATTACGGGGCAAACGGCCTTAAAAAGAAGTTCTGAATAACACCGTTTCTGAAAAGCTATCAATAAGAATAGCATTAGAAGTAAATTATCAGAAGAAAATGTGCTTTTTTGTAATGCAACACATGGACAGGTAACATGATCGTTATAAAAATCCTGCCGTCAAAAAGGTTTCTCATCGCAGCACTGCCTACCAGACTGGAAACAAATCCAGTCCCACAACCCAGAAGGATTCTAGAGTTACACTGTAAGTAGTAGTCTCTGGTATGTTAATGTTATTTGTCTAAATGGCCAGCTTAAAGGTCAGTAGCAACTAACTTCCTGGGCAAGAACGTCTCTGTTAGAAATAGATTTACTATTTATTGACTATTCATAAAGTCCTTAAAAGCATATTAAAATCGAATACGTCATCGTCTATTTCAACACAATGCGGCATGCTTTATCCAACGGTATTGCTACAAACCCTAATTGAACTGGATGAGATATCAGAGGTGTGATGACACACTGTTGTACGCTGTGTGGTTGAAGCGATCTTCAAATGACATGTGGCTAGAAATGTTCAAGGGAATTGGGTATGTGTTGTTTAGGAAAAGACAGAGCCCATATCTTGTCAACTGCCTAAAGAACAGAGTGAATCAAAGAGCTCAGCTTTATAAGGGAGATATAGACACAGTTTGGGCAATCCACCTGTCCCGAGCAATAAAAAAACTTAAAAAACCTTCGAAATCCCTGTGTTGTTGCAACCTGGTCCCAATAAAATCATATAGAACACTTAATTATACTCTCAAAGGCTGGAGGTGTTGATTTATGTGCACTGGAAAACAATGCAGATTTGTAGATCCCTTAAAACCTGGGAGTTGAGTTTCAAATCATGGGGGAGTTATGATGGTTTAGGAGCCGAAGAGATGATTTACTGGATGTTGTCCTCACACAGGCATGGTTACAGACTCAACTTCAGATCACATCCGTAAACAGCATTTAAAGAGAGGGAGAGAATGAAAAAAGTTCCTTCCTAGCGAGAGACTGTGTGTGTGTGTGTGTCTGTGTTTGAATCCATGTAGGTACACCTGGGCAAGCCTATATCCTGATTATAACTGTTGTTTGAAATGGAAATGCTATTGTAAACATTACCTGTAATGTTATTGTTAGAAATATCCTGCATATGGGTCTCTGTGGTGTGGTTTACCAACAACGCAATATCCTAACAGCTTTGAAATAAATGACAGAAGAAAACTACTGGGACCACATTATTATTCAAACGATTCAACATTAATAACAGTATCTGTAATACTAACAGTAACTGCAATAATTAATGTATGAATAATAACTATTATGAAAAGCATTATCAATAATTGTATGAATAATGTACATGCATAATGAATGAATCTTGCCGCAGGCATTATCTGGTGTCTTTCCTCTAATCCAGAACTGCAATGGAAGTAGTAATGATCAAATAACTGCAGATAACTACCGGCCTTGTGTTGTAGTGTTCTTTTTTTCTGGACTTGAAAGTGCAGCAGACATCTCTTTAAAGCAAAGCTTTTACACATTTAATTTCAATTCACAGTTGTGTGTTCCACTAGTTTGGTGGATTCGTCAGACTGCAAGGAATGCTAATCACGGACAGCGCAGATCTGGCCCACACATTTTAATAAGAGCTGCGTGGTTATTTCCTTGCCATTGGCTCTGCGATATGCTGCTGGGGAATCACACAGAGGATAGAAACAGATTTATTAGTATGCCCTTTTGTTTTGGCAATGAAGGATGTGTTAATTTTGTTAAATAATAATAATAATAATAATAATAATAATAATAATAATAATAATAATAATAATAATAACTTTTTCACCAAAATAAAACACATGACTAATGTACTAGAATCATTTTAAATACAGACCGCTGTTTTTCACAAAGTCTCTCTCTCTCTCTCTCTCTCTCTCTCTTTTTATATATATATATATATATATATATATATATATATATATATATATATATATAGGAATTAACCGTATTGTGCTACAGGAGTTCTCCAAAATTCTTCAAAATTTAATTAATGCATATACAAACACTTAACAATCATCTGTAATTAATCACAAATTATCAGCTCCTGGTCATCAGTACAATTTCAAAATTAAACCACTGGAAAAGGAAGGTGGAAAAGGAAGGTAGCTGGCAATGACAGAGCGAACATGCTCAGTATATTTAAGTTTTTGCTGGCCACTAGAATTAAACTGGAATATAGCTTTTATAGTACGATGAATAATACTGAAAAGTTTGAATGTATCTGGTGTGTAGATGATGCTCTTTGCATGTTTTAAGGTTGCACTTTGCACTTTGTATTGTTGTTGTTTGTTTTTAAAGGTTATTTGTTTTGTCTTATGGGGTTTTAAGTGTGTTGTTTTTATTCGTTGTGTGTAGGAAGAAAATAATGTTGATGCGCCAAGGAGGCTGCGGCTCATCCTAATCTTCTCTCTCTCTCTACATATATATATATATATATATATATATATATATATATATATATATATATATATATATCACTGTGTGCACAATTATGTCATGTTAAGTTTCTATTTTATAATCCATATATGTTATTTTCAAAGTTTTGGCAGGGCAACTTCTCGAACTCCATAAAAGTGTTCTCGAACTCCACAAACTGTTTTAAAAATGTTTAAAATGTAGTTAATTTGTGACTGAAGGGATATATATATATATACACACACACACACACACACACGCATATGTACATACATACATACACACACGTAACTGGCACTATTTAAGGTATGTTAGCACATCGGTTTACATAGACTGATCGTATCCTTGCTCAGTAGCAGCAAAGCTCCTTCATGAAAGGTAGCTATTTAAAGCAGAAAACTGCTAGTGTAGCACTTTTTCATGTTCTACCCTGGAGACACATGAGCTCTTAGTACAAATATTGTGTTGAGCACTGATTTCGCGTTCTTCAAGGTCTCTTAATCAATCCTCACGAGTCTGCAGAAAGTCCTGGAGTCATGCATCCTGAAGGAGGGTCCTCTCTAAATATTCACTTTTACTCATTTAAAAGCCACGAGCCAGTGTGTTGAACAGTCTTAATATTGATATTGGATGTGCAGGGAATCTGTGCAGTTCAAAATGTTATTAAGACTTGCTGAAACCCTCAGAACTGGATCCCTGCATAAATCATGAAACCAGGAGACACCACGAGTCAGAGATCTCAGGAAATTAGCCACTCTGAATAAAATGTCAGTGTTGCACGTGTTTAATTATTTGTTTTAAATACCAGTGTACAAACTGCTAGGCATGTTCTTTTACAGTATATCTTTTAGCTATGAATAACAGGGTCGCCGTGGCAATAACAGAATGCTGGACTCAATTATGAAAGTAAATTACTTTACACTACGAACATTAATTAAGTTAAATGTGTTCTATGAATTGTATTAGTTGTGAATGGGTGTATTGAAAATCTTAATATTGTACAGAATGTGTTGTTTGTTATTGAACTGATATTACTGTAGGTTACATGCTCAGAATAGTCTTATTACCAACAACATATCTGGACACTCTTCGTGTTATTTTAGGAAAGGCAGTTACTGATGATTAGGGCCTGTGAAATTGTCTGTCATAGTTGTGATTAAAAAGTGACTTTTCTTTTTCATCAAGTGTGATAAGCAGGATAAGAATACAAAAAAATAAATAAACAAACAACTCCAGCAAGACAAATAAGACCACAGTGAGAGATCAAGTTCCATGTGGGACATTATCTCTGTGAGACACTGAGGGATGAGGAGAATAGAAGTGAACGAACACGTTAATGAATAAGGGAGTTTTTCTGGGTGCTTCACCTCCCAGGTTTGTGCAATCTCTCAGTGTCAACATCTTTTGTGAGGCTGATTCAATTAAGATTAAGAGAGTCGGGGGGGGTGGGTGGCAAGGGTCAGTCTGATTTCAGCGACTGTCTTTTTGTTTAGTTCAAGTCGAAGCCGCCTGACCGCTAGGTTGTCAGTTTCAGATAAACTTCTCTGGAGTAGCTGGGAATCTTAGGTAGGCCCTAAAGCAAGGACAGCCTCGAACCTTAAAGATATTTAAAAAAAAAACACTTTGCGGTTCATCTTCTCTGTCAATATTTATAACTTTAAACTTGATGTATACGAATAATACAAGCATACAGATAATATGTTTAAAGTACCAGCACAGAGTTTAGCACATCTGTTTGTAGAAACTACTATATATATATATATATATATATATATATATATATAGCCTTAAGTCTTTATGTTTTCTTCTTCCACATATATATATATATATATATATATATATATATATATATATATATATATATATATATATATTGAAGAAGAAAACATAAAGACTTAATTTCCACATCATTTCTACTGGATTCATCACAGATGACTGTTGGACAGCTTGTTTGTTTGCTTGAGTGATTTATTGATCTGGAGCCTAATTGTCACAGTTTGCAAAATCTGCTTTTGAATAACTGAATAATTATACCTAACACTGTTGTACTGCACCTGGGAAAAGGAAAATCCACACTTACAAGTGTGTATGTACTGTAGGCCTTTGTGTGTGTGTGTGTGAGTCTGCTTATGATATTAGGGAGAATGATGCTATGACATAACCTACCACTAAAAGGTCAGAAAAATGAATTTCACACCAAGAGAGAAGTTGTGTAAAAAGTTGCAGCCATGCCGCCACTAAGTACCTCTGTTCCCAACCCCTTTCACTTTCCTTGCAGCTGGAATATCATTAAAGATGAGTCCGGGGTGGAAGATATCTGTCTTCATTCAGAACTCACTTTCGAACGGTACAACAGCTTTATGGCCTTAAATGATCACCAATTATGCGTGAATTGCCAATCAAGGAGTACTTAATGACAAAGCAGAAAAATTAACCCCATTCAAAACGTCTTGCGGTGTAATTGCCTGCCTTAATGTTCTGACACAAGAGGGTCATGGAAGAGGCTATTTAGCTGAATGAGATAAATAACATTTTCCGGCTCTTATATGTATTTATGCTGGGCGATGTAACAATGCTTTGACCTCTGTGCCCTTCTTTGACCTTCCACTGCCCATACTGTCTTTATATTAGGCTCTTAAACCCAGCTGTAATATATACCATAAAACCCAGCTGCAAATGAATTGCTTACTGAAACTATCAAGAGTAAAAAAAAGTTTTGTAAACAAAACAAAAGATTTAACCAATTAAAGCCACAAAAGCACCTATGATGAATACACCAGCAGTCTTAATGGGCTGAAAAGCCACTTCAAAAGGAAGGCTGTAATATACATATAAAATGAAGAAAATGTTGTTTTTTTTTGTTTTTTTTTGGATGTACACAAAAGTTTTAAATGATTAAAATAATTTATTTGAGAACTTTTCAGACAAAAGTCCTTCTTCAGCTGTGTAGAAAGAAAAGTACACACATTTAATTTTTTTTAAATGTGTGTACACTGCAGTTATACCTCCTTTCAAACAAATATATATTTGATTGATTTATATTTTTAAAATGGCCTCTCTATGTGTGTGTGCGCACTAGCGTCTGTACACTACAGTTGTTGTGCATGTGTTATCTTTTGTGTGAAATTTATGATGACAACATTGAATGTTCCCAGTCCAGCAGCAGCAGCGTGGAGCTGGTGGAGCCCATGGAGGGACGCTGTGTAAAGCCTAGCATGCAGCAGAGCAAGCCGTGGGCATTCCTGTCACTCATTATCCTCGAGCCGGGAGAGTGGCGGCAGCAGCTGACACAGTCACTGCCGCCTCCTGAGAGCCCGCTATGATAAAGCATCCTGCTTTGTGCTGTAATCAGCTTGCTATACATGCATTACTTCCTAATGAGAGCCGTATTTAAACAAGTGTATAGAACACATCTGTCCCGGCTCTGGGATTCGAACCTGTGTGACCAATTCAGCTTCTGAAAGCTAAATTATTGCTAAAGAGTTTAATTGTGAGTAAACAATGCCACATTAAGGAGCACTCCACACACAGCGGCAGGGGACTGAAGGACTAACTACTCAGTCACAGATGTGCCTGTCTCTGTGTTTTCATTAATGATCATCCCTAGGCTGTACCTTACAACTGGGTTCAAAGGCGCTGTGCTTCATTTTAATGAAGGTCTGTCCCGCCCCCCTCCCTTCCTTTTTATTACAGCTCTTTGCTTCAGTCCACACCATTTAAATTTCTTTTTAAATCAGACTGTCAAACAAACAAGCTGTAGATTACTAGCAAAACCGTAACAAATTAGACACACACACACACACACACACACAGACCAGACATTGTGCTTGTATATCAATATATCAAAGCAAGTTCTGCCGAGTTTTTTTCAATATTGTTAGACTGCAATTTTAAAATATCACATAGGTCCCTTAAATCAGGCAGAAGTGGAATTGAGAGGTAATTGTGCTGATGATAATACATTTTAAAAATGTGAATATTCTCATGACAGAAGTCTAAACAATTACTATAGATCTAGACCTATAGTAAAGGTTACAACATCTCCATCATTTTATTTTAATACTGCCACTGTAAAGGTATAGGGATATATTTTTGCTCACTTATGCTTCAGTTTTGTTAATTCAACAAATAACTTGCTTCTATCAGCGATTAGAAACTGTGCTGAAATCACAACATTTACATCTAAAAATGTGCTTCCTTCTAAAAGAGAGAGAAAGGTCTTCCCCCAGTTTTTGATGTAGCTGGTTAGTTGTCTAAACGATCAAGCAGGTTGTTGCAGTTCAGAAGCCCTGCTCCCCATTAGGCTTGTCAGGTTGTGTTTTCTGCATTTCTAAAGCCTGAGTTTAGCCCTCCTATTCCTCCCCATGCCGTTTCCTATCAAAATGCAGCCTCCTCCAGGGAAGTGTGGGTGGGCTTCTCAGATGGGGCTCCGTAGGACAAACAGTAGGAGGAACACCTCCAGAGGACAAGATAGATTGGTTGTCAAGCTGTACCCTGAGGTGGGACATTACACCCAACAGCACAGCACAACACAGCTAAGAACGGGCTTGAAGTTATAGCCCCATGATATGTGTTGAACGCATAGACTGAGATGACACGGAGAGTCATAAAGAACATTATTACAGAACATGTTTGAACAGAGGTCTGCCATTGACCTGGCTCTTGGTTATTCTCCGAGTCCAGTTAGCTAAGATGTGTCTGTATGTCGGTGAGAGATTCTAATTTTATCCTGAAATTCTGCAATTGCTCCCGTACCCACGGTGAATAGTTTATGAAATCGCTCTGTGTATGCGTTAGAACAACTACAAAGACAACTTCAACTTGTTATGGTTCATATCAAAGGCATCTCAAAGCTCTCGCTTCTCAGATTGGATATTGGGTATCTGCACTTGCGCCTGGGTAGTTTCCTCGTCTCTGATCTGATGTGTATCGCTGTATGAATGAGCAGTCCTCTTGCACCACAACACCACTCCTGAAAACCACAATTTGTTTTCAACTTTCTTTTACTTGTGTTTAGAATGCATAATGCTTAAAAAAGAGGCACCTTTTTTGAAAAGGAATCAGTCTAGTCATATGGGAAAAAAAAGAAATTAAATGGAGAGAGAAAAAAAAAAACAGCTTCCACTTTTTATTTTAGATACAAGTGTGATGTTTAGCAATTTCCTGGCAGAGTGAAATCAAATCTGATTTTACTAGGCAGAGACTTGACAATCTTCTACATTTTTCTTTTTGCTCGCCCCGTCTGGCAAACAGAGGAAACAGGGTTATGTAGAACACATTTCAAAGAATCTTTTGATCTGAACAAAGGGAACTTATAAAACTGTGATGGGAATAATCCGATTGAATATACTTTCATCCCTGCTTTTTTCAGGTTTCAACATAAACACCAAATTTTGGCTTAAGGCTAAAAATCTAAGCATGCACAGCAGGACACCGGTGACAACTTTATTGAATCCAAAGCCTCCTTCGAAAGGGTTATTATTGTAACCTCCCTTACAAATCCACAACCGATACCTCCCTGAGCTTTGCCTTCTATTTCATGTAAGGGTTTTCTCCACCTTTGTTGTTTCCAGAGACGGAAATGTATCGCTTGTTTAACTACATTCTCCCACTGTTTAATAATAGTATCCTGTAAAACAAACAATCGATCCACACTGTACACATGTACCCATATTAGTAACACAATTTGCCAATTTGCCAAGGGCAAAAAAAGAAGAAGAAAAAAAAATCCTCTAAGCTTCTATCATTTGCCTTTGCTCTTGAGTGATGTCAGCTCTGGTGGTGGAGAGTCAGTGGTAGGGTTTAGTGGCCTGTGTCATCTGGTGCACTTGCTTGCGGCAAAGCAAGGAGCTGACACCTTACTAATCAGTTCTAATTGAACTGTCTCACAGCTTCATAAGTAAATAAAGTCTTCGTTAGTGTCAGGAATATCAGCAGAGTTTAACTGGTCCGGTAAAGAAGGACGGCGGTTGAAAAGGGTGCCATGACTCGCAGCTCTGTGCGAGGTTAACAGATTGCCTGCTTTGCCTTTTTGAACTTCTCAGCACATTTAGAAAACAGGAAGGAAAAACAACAAAAGGTGTTAATAGCTTTATGGGGGCTCCATGCTGAGAGATAGACCATTACGGGCCTCTTTTCACACCGAAATGGCTAATAGGTTTGATCAATTAGATTTTTATGTTAAAACACTTTTCAAAATGGTACAAGGCAAAGGCAGGGGCTGTTCCCGGCTAGACAAAAAGCCCTTTCTTCGGGGGTTGCTAAATGTTTTAAGTGGTGATCGCTGCGTGTCCTCGCTTACGCTCTTTAAGACAAGTTAAGCTGTCTCTGAATGTTGCACACGTGCAAAATGAAGAAAGAATTTTTTTTTTCTTTAAAAGTTACACCAGATACTTTATGCTCCAAACCAAATGGTACAGTGTTTATATAATGGGAGCAATTTTCATACAATGGGCCGTATTTTCAAAGCGTTTACTCAAGTCTTTAATTAACTCCTACTTTTTTGAAAGCGGAAATCTCCAAGTTACAAAATCACAGTGTTTTATTACTTTAAACAACATTTTGCCTCTTAGGGAGTTCCGTAAGTAATTTCACATTATTATCAGAAGAGGAAATAGACTCAGTATATGCAAATTACACTTTGGAGTAAAAAGCTCTGGAAAAAAAGCCCCACCCAACCTGAAATGAAATAGAAAAACCTGTTCTATGTGGCTGAAGAAATAAAACAGTAGAGTTTTGAATACTTTGTAGATCTGACAGCACCACAATGGCACTAGGCACAAGCCCCATCGTCAGCCCACACGGCGACGTGAAGAAGATCTGCTACAGATTATCTGGGTAACGCCTTTGAAATGTTCATCTGAGGGTTTACAAGGTGGGGAATAAATGAACATTTTCCTCTTTACAAAACTGGCGCAAAGAAAAACATTTCGGCTCCTCCGTTGCTCGGGAATTTTCTAACAAACCAACATCAAAGAAGATAAAAACAAATTGTGTTTTTTATTACCCAAATTGTACAAAATGGTTTCAAATTGATAACCATTATTATTTATCTTTAAGCGTAGGTAAATGTACTTTACCCAGCCTTAGCATGAAACAGGAGTTACCCCAGGCAGAGAAGCCTGACATGTGGTTCATGGCAATAACGGAACATTATCAAGGCAGTTTGTACAGAACTGTCCGTGTCAATTTCACTGTGTAGATATCTGCTTTCTCAAACCTTCCACAGAGCCATTACATTATTTATTGCATGAAAACCCCTGGAATAAGGTGCACATTTTTTAATATATGCTTTTCCAAAGATATTATACAGCAGCACACGTGCTTATTGCGAGTCACACAGGGATAACCTGCAGTTAGCATCTTGCAGAACTACGGCAAGCCTTGCATCAAACGCCCTAAAGATACAATATATCTTTGTATTAAAAAGACAAAGGTCAAACTCAGAAAATATTATGCTTATGAAGCCTGCTCTCCCTCCCCCACTACCTTCAAAATATGCGAATAAAGAGCAAAAAGTGTGTCCTATAGTCTATGTATGATTATCTCTTCCTTCCTCCATCCTCGCTGAATTGACCCAAAGGCCACTTCTTTATTGGTCTCATATGCTTCTTGGCACACAATGTACAAAAGACCCAGTTATCCAACTGAATATTAAAAAGCTGTTGTTAATACAAGCGCATATACACGTGCGCGCACACACACACACATCTATATATCTACAGATATTACAGTATTTCTCTGTCAAAAGCGCACCAACTTCTTGAAGTTCTGAATTCTCTGAAAAGTCATCTGTCGTGTATATTTAAAGCAAGACGCTCTGCGGTTTTAATGATCTCACAGGGTGCAGGGATAAGGAGCCACTTCACTGGGCCCTGCCACTGTTAATGAAAGGGCTGCTGCATGGCGACAGCTAAGATGGCTGTCATTGCCGGTTGTGATTCTCCTCGGAAATATCTACAGTGAAACGAGGGGGGTTCAAATCAGCTTGAAATGAAAACAACATTTGCATCCGATTTGCCACACTCGCAATATTAAAGTTTTATCCAAATGAAAACATGTCAAATAGATTTACATAGCTGCACTGACAACACGCACGGAAATCGGGTGGCTACAGCAGCACACCAGCCATGGCAAGGCACTTCCACAGCAAGTGTCTAATGGCATCTTATTTGTTTAGTGATTATTCATTCATTTACAGACAATAAACACTGTGGTAATATAATTCTTCATGAGTGGTGTTACAGTTTCCCCTGGTCTGTTCATATTGAGCTGCCAATCAGAATTACAAACTAGGTTGCAGGAGTGAAATTATTTTTCTAACACAACCCTTATGCCTGGATTTATATAACAGAGGACATCTACATAAGTCCTGGAATGCCGCAGCACTAAGAATGTGGAGAAATTGCAGGGTATAATAAGAAAGAACAGCACACTGAGTATGTAATGAATCCTGTTTAATATTGCATTCTTTCTGGTTGGATGTATCAATACTGTTTTAGATTAATTAAGTACTTTTTGGCCCCGGAACAATGAAAATAGGAATCAGCCGTCATTTGAAAGAAAATTGCTGAAAACGTCTGACAGCCTAAATACAGTAATCATTTACAATTACACAACAACAACAAAAAAAATCTCTCTCTCTCTCTCTCTCTCTCTCTCTCTCTCTCTCTCTCTCTCTCTCTCTCTCTCTCTCTCTCTCTCTCTCTCTCTCTCTCTCTCTCTCTCTCTCTCTCTCTCTCTCTCTCTCTCTCTCTCTCTCTCTCTCTCTCTGTGAAGATCAGCAGCTCAAATGAAAATGTATAAAATGACAAGCGGGTAGCCTGGCTGATCACAACAAGCACAGCGCGATTGTTTTACAATAAAGCGCTATTAGTGTCATATGTAATAACACTTAAACATAAAAGCACAGAATTTAAATCTAGTTAAAGCTAATAATGGTAAAAGATATGGAAGCTAAATTAAGTTAAACGTTTTAATAGGGAATATTTTTTTTCTGCTGATTGATGCAAGAGAGAGACAATATGTTTTAACTCTGGTTTAACCTTTTATAAAGGGCCCGGTGCACCAGCATTGTTTGCAAGGGAAGTCAATGTGTCAGATGTTCACCCAATAACACAGAACACAAATTCACAGGTAATGGTTCAACTTATTATTATTATTATTATTATTATTATTATTATAATAAATTGTGTGGTCCTAATTTAACACTGATTATTTTTACATTTAACATTACCCAAATGAGTCTGACTATCTAGACCAGAAAGCCTAATTAAAAAGGTGTATGAATCTGTAGTATAAATATAAAACAGTAGAACTCGCATACAGTGTGTAAAGTACATTTCTACTCAGTTGCCCAATTCAAGTTTAAGAAAAGAAACCAAAAATATTATTTAGGTTATATCTGCAGTAAATCACCCTGGTTTGTGATTGTGTTATTGGAGTGTTTCTACAGATTTTACAGCTGTGCTGGTGTGAATTCCATGAGCCGATATCACTTTATAAATCGATTTAATTTAGCCAGTTTGAAATGAAGTTAATTTAACTTTACAGAAGGATTAGCACCTTTTTGCCATGCATGGGGTACAGGATTATTGGAAGAACCAATGAGAATGCTTCTTCGGGTCACGTGATCAGGATTTGTTTGCAGATAAATCCCCAACCAAGATCGGTTAGTTTTAATCCCCATTAATTCCCTTTATACAGGAAACAACCTAACTCTCTTTGAAGATTAACACTTTAAAACCTATTAAGAAGTTGTAAATCTTCCATTTGTGAACATTATTTCCATTCCACTTTTCCCGGGGTCTGCTGCTATACCAATACAAACTCAAGCTTTTGGATTATATTCAATTTTTTTCCCTTCTCTTCAAGTTTGTTGGTAAAATAAATGCTTGAATCGCTTTTCAGAAAAATGTATGTATTTACTATTATTTACCATGTATGTATTTACTATTGTAACTATTTATAATATTTACTACCTTGACAAGAAAGAGCATCAATGTAAGTGCTTCTGTTTGTTTGAATGAATTAGTAAGCCGAGTGGGTGTCTCTTTAGGTTGTGCATTCACTTCTGGGTCATGCGGTCGGAGGTGTTTTTGGGGATACTATGGACTTGATGCCATCTAGCAAGGCCACAGCATGGTGGCGGTCTGGGCTCTGATCCCATCTGCTTTGCTAAATATCTGACTTGCAAGGAAGGAGAAACGGTTTTGACCCCAGTACCCAGGCACAATCCCCCACAAAGGCTCATTTCCACACCTCAGGTGGCATAATAGCCAACGGGGAAACAAGCGTGCCCCTTGTATTAAAACACACACACAATTTGCTCTTATATAGCGCTCTTCATGGGAAGCATCCCAGGGCGCTTTACAACAAAACCCAAAAACAAATGGCTAACAACCCAGCCTAACAGTAAGCAAGAGAAAACAGATACTTTAAACCTGACTTAAAAGATTACATTGTAGCTGCACCTCTGATACCACTTGGAATAGAGTTTCAGTGACGAGGCGCGCAACAACTAAAAGCTCTTCCTCCTCCTGATTTTAAGTGACTGCGAGGGATGACCAAAAGATGACTTGCTGATTACGTTTGGGTTAAAACTGTGATTTTAAAAAGGTTTAACTGTATGTGTAGCTGCTCATGGAAGTGAGAATATTCCTGAAGAATGTGTCTTCAGATGGATCGATAGACTCAGTGGAACGCTGAACACCTCTCAGTGCAGTTTGAGAATAATCTTCTGCATCTTTATTGTGGCGGAAAGAAGATTTATCTTTATAATGGCTTGTGTGCTGTTTGACCAGCTAATGACTCCTAATTAGCCTCACAGTATGGTGCCTAATACCACAGAATATCTATATTCTTCCTTAACACTAGAACCACCATCCGGGTCAGTTTGACCCATTTTGCATTTAAAAGGTTAATTACTCTTCCGTTGTAAATTGTATGTGTATGTCCGTTTTTGACTTTTCCTAAATATATGAATTAAATATCCTGATGGCGTTTGATAGCCAGAATCACAAAAATGATTGTAGACCGACTACAAGACAGAGATTGCTATGACAACTCAGTGAAAGCCTAGTTGCTTATTTTTCAATGTACATGGGAGACAACAATTCTTGGTTTTGTTCCACAAATGCAACTGGGAATATATCAGAAGGAAATATTTAATCTTGAAAGTAGTCATTTTGGTGTTCATGAATAAAACTTTTCAGTTGTATCTGATAGTATGTCTTTCATTTTCATAACGAAGCTGTTTAAAAATGTATGGGTTAAAGTGACCCACGTGGCGGTTCTAGGTAGTTCGAAAATCCGGCGGTTCTAGTGTTAATGTTAAAATAAGCCACCAGTAATATAGTAGGACAGATTCACACATGTTAAAATGCATGCAGTAAAACTATATATATATATATATAGATGGTGAAATGTAATGGTGTTGGTGGAATTGATTATAAATTTACATAAAATCAGGATGTATAAATAATCATGACAAGTAGCATTTAGTAAAATCCCAGCGCATGGTACATTGGCAGATCAAAGTATTAGGGGCAGTTTAGGTGTATTTGGAGTATGTGTGTGTGTGTGTGTGTGTGTGTGTCTGTGTGTGTGTGAGAGACAGAGGTAGAGCCATCTCATTCTTTTTCCCCTCTGTGTTTTTCTGTGATCTACCAATCATGTATGTGATTGGATTTCAGCTTAACAAAACCTTAAATTACACACCTAGTGTGCCCAAGCTATACACGGTTTCACAGCAATAGAGAGAGAGAGCTCCTCGCTGCTCTTTTGGCTGCTGTTCGATCAGTATCCTGCTATCTTCTCCAGGTTGATGAATGAGTAATAGGATTAGGGAGCCTTGTCTCTGAAATGCTGTAATTGTCACATTTGGTGGGCTGACAAAAGGGCTGTTGATAGAAAGGTGCCGAGTATTGTAAGGACAAGTGTTCTCCTTGAACTAACTACAGAACGATACAGAAAAAGTAAGGGCCAGAAGTCATTTCTCACTCAAGGTGGCCAGTAATGATGACTGCTGCCATATATAATAACTATGAAGATGGTCGGTCTTTGTTCCCCTGTCAGCCCCTGGGATGAGAGATAGGCCTATCCGTGACTCGCCAATCCCCTTTGGGAACACTAATTCAGATCAGGAAGATTTAGATAACACAGACTGTACCTAATGTAGCGCAAAATCACAACGAGACAAATGTATAAAATGATAACGCAGAGAAAGTAGCAGCGTTTTCATAAAGCGCAGAGCCTATTAGCCCACCTGAGCCCTTTCTCAGCAACCCCTCAAACTGCACATGCTACCTGACTTCTTGTTCTTTATTGTACGTTGGGATCACCTGTGGTTTGAATTTTGTGGCTGCCTGTCATCATTTGTGTTGACTGATTGCTGTGTTTATTATGCAGATGAGGCATTAGCTCTTTGTTCATTCCCCTCTGATTGAGAGCTGTATATTTACTGTTTATCAGTGCTGAATAGTCTTTTCTTCATTCCTTTTTGGAGTTCACTCTGCACAGCTCAACTGGCCCATGTGACCGGGACTTTAAAAAAATAAATGTATACCCCAATGGCAAGCTTTAAATATGTATAACTTCACTTGTACACAGTATATATATATATATTTACTGGCAGTATAATAAAACATACCAGATGTGACTGTTTCGTATCACTGGGTTTTAAAACTACCAAAAGTTTCAGATGTATAGTAGTCTTTAAACACAGTTTTAAAAAAAACAAATCATTATTTTCATGAATATAAAGTGGGACCCCACAAAAACTTCACCTTAGGTCCGTTTTGTTGTTGTGGTTGCTATTTCTTAATTGAACAGGAGTACAGTGTATGCTGTGTGCTCTTTATCATGTACATGTACATCATATGGGTTGTTTAGTCACACTAAAACAGCCCTCACTACAGTACATGCTTTTGCAGACATCTATTTGCCAGAGGTAAACTGTAATTCTGTGTGCCGACATATCATAAACCATAATAGTGCCAAGGATTGGATATAGTATTTCCCAAAAGATAATGTGTACACCCATTATAGTCTCTGCAGTTAAGACCTTAATATAATTGATGAGGAATGAACATTCAGTCACTTTCACCCCCAACCCCCAGGTTCAGGCAGGAGGGTGTTCTTAAATAAGAGCGATCTCTGAGGACTCTATTGAACCATCAGAATTGTAGGATCGGGGCTCCCGAGTGGCGCATCCAGTAAAAGCACTCGCGTAGAGTGCAGGATGCACCCTATAGTCTGGACATCGTCGGTTCGAGTCCAGGTTATTCCTTTGTCGACCGAGGATGGGAGCTCCCAGGGGGCCGAGCGGCGCTCTGGGGAAGGGAGGGTTAGGTCAGCCAGGGTGTCCTCGGCTCACCACACACCAGCGACCCCTGTGGTCTGGCCCGGGCACCTGTGGGTTTGCCTGTAAGCTGCTGTGAGTCTGCAGTGTGTTAAAAAGTGGGCGGCTAATGGCACACGCTTCGGAGGACAGCGTGCGTTCGTCTTCGCCCCCCCCGAGTCAGTGCAGTTAATAAAAAACAAGAATCTGTTTTGGGTCAACACAAAAACATACTGATAATTAAGGTAGATCATTGAATTAATGCTATTTTTTGTCAATAAAAGCTCAGGAACTGATTGAATGGAACGATGGGTCATATTAGTTGAGAGCATAAAGCCTTTTTTAAAAGCTAGCCAACTTATTAAAAAGCTTGCAATTTGGATTGCTGGCTATATACGGTGCTACTTACAGTATACATGCTTTCTGAAGTAAAACAATGCCTTACTTGTCATATAGCATTTGTGTGTGTGTTTTCAATTTAGTTTTTTCCCCACAAACGTTTACTATGTCCCCCCCCCACCCCCCCCCAATGGTGCCTCGGCCCCCTGACTTTACCAGAGTGACTTGTATTTTAATTAAACCTCCACAGCCCCTGACAACCATAAGAAAATGAACATTTAGCTGAAGGAAATGATAGCCGACCCTGCTTGCTCCTTCCCTTTCCTGGCATTTACTTAGACTATTAACACCTTAGACGTTGTGTCTCAGAGTCCCACACGTGTGTGTGTGTGTGTGTGTGTGTGTGTGTGTGTTAAGCATCTGCTCCATGCAATACCTGCCAGAGCTGCATGCTAAGAGCCTGCTTGGGGGAATGCTATGGCTTTTTCACCTCCTCATTCTCAGGAGCTCCTGAGCTCTTGGATTCTTCAGCTCTGCAGTGTAACTGGAGAGCCAATCTCTACAGCAGAAACCCCATAGACTCCTTGAGTAGATTGAAACAGACACTAAATGACCCCTCTTCAGCTGCTACTGTGTTCCTCCTCGTAATTATTATTTACCCCAGCAGAAGACACAATGGAAGCCGAGGCAGACGCCAATACCGATTGTATAAATAATGCAAGGTCAATAATATATATATTTTTTCTGCATTCCCTTTGGCCAAACCAGTCCCCTGGATGGGCATTTCTAGCAAGTCACTCTTGACCGATTTATCATCTCACACACACACACACCATTCCCTCCCTCCCCGCATTGTCATATCCATGCAGTTGCCTGTGTGCTGTAGAATGCAAACCTGTTTCTTCGTGGCTAGAAGGACAGCTTGTTTTAATCAATGTCAAACTGGTATATTATTAACTCAGTCCCACCCCCACCCCTCCCAAACCCACCCCCCAGACACACTGAGCGTGTCTGTTTTACATACAAAGTACTTGCTTATCCTATCAGTGTTCTAAACTGGGAATGTGACTACATTCTAAAACACAAAACAACACACACACACACACACACACACTTGACAGAAATGGAAGATATGTATGGTGGCTCATTAAACACAGTGAAAAATCGTGTCAAGATCGTTTCAAACTTTTACATCGAGATCACAAGATCATTTATCTTGCGATTCTGTCCTCAGCGAGCCACCGCAGATATCAATTAAGTATGGTAGATATAGATTTATCAAAAGTTGTAGACTAAAATAAGCAAATAACTTTTCTTTTATATAATTAGATATAATTAAACAAAAAAGAACAGTCATAATTAGAAAAGTGACCGACAGCAGGACATACTTGACACCTGTACTCCCTGACTGATCAGCAGTAATACAAGTTGCATTGAATGGAAATTGTATATTCAGCCCCTCAGCTCCCCAGGTTTAGGATATGTTGCAAGAAGCAGCAGCTCCTTCTTAAATAACATATCTCCAGGGGCCCCATTAGACTGTCACAAGTCATAAGTGAAGGTTGATGCATGCCTCGTAATCAAAAGCTGCCATTTGGTGGGAAACAGTTAAAAAAAGAAATAAAAAAAAACTAGACAACAAAATAGATGAACTTTTTCCATAAAAACTAAATAAATCAAATCAAACAATGTACTTGGATATGTCCGGCAATTCAAAAGAATGTCAGTGTTGGGAGCCCCCAAGTTCTTTAGGACTGCAGAGCACGTATACTGCAGCACGACTCAAAGAGTCCTTCCTCTTACAGTTTGTGAAACTCAGCACAGGAAAGAGTGAGTGGAAGCACAAAGGGATGAGGGGAACATGCCTGGAGATGTGGCATCACAAGTATTTACTGAAATCTACAGGTAGGATCCCATGCAGATCAGAAACTTAGCCACATTCAACCTCAGGAGAAAGCTCAGGCAGGGAGAGTGGAGAGAGCCAACACTCTCCTTTGAGCTGCAGATCAGGGCACACAGTCAGCTCTGGCTGCTTCTAAACCATCTGCCATTAAAATAGAACAATCAATTTCCAGCTATAATGTATCGCACATGCACACCGGACTGACCCTCTGCATTATTATCTTAATGAAATGAGAGGAGCAGCCAGAGTCCAACACTCAGTGATCAAAAGGCAAAACAAGGTTTACATACTATAGAGACAGGCTGCTTTTGATCATTTCAAGGAACACAAAAATGCATTACTAGCACTGCTCTCTGCATTCCTGCAATGTAAACTCTGCGCCTCTCCTTATGGTATAGTTTATGAAGTAATTGTTTGCTAGATCTCTCTGCAGGACTTAAAACAAGAAAAACAGAGAGTAGCACTGCAGTATGCAGTTAGTATTTTTGATAGCATTCTAAAATGCCTTTGTCACACTGTTATTTATATGTAATAAATTAATAAGTACATTTTTTTTGCAGTGTCTAAATTACAGTTATGAGTGAAACATCAAAGCCTGGTACCATAGTAACAGAAAGTATACTTTCTGTTATTACAGCACATTTAAGATGATCTTCGAGCACTTTATAACCTTCTGAGTTAATTTATAGTACTTACCTGGAGCAAAAACTTAAAATGAACATATACTGCTCATGTGTAGCCAATAAGCCACCTATTCTCTGCAGGCTTTAAAAAAAGGAAGTATAAATATTGAAAGCAGTGTGCAACTGAATCAATCACGGCTCGACAAAGAGTTGGTTTTCAAGTAGCTGGTTACAAATCCAATTAACCCAACAAAAGTTCTTGGGACAATCGTTTGGTCAATGCAAAGCACTTTATAAACTGCAGAGGCTCCTTTCTCTAAAAAAGGCATTGCCCTTTAAGGGATCGGGTTACACGGGTGACTCAAGCTTAAAATTACACAGCTCTTTACTGCCAGCAAAGTGATACTCTATCCAACAATGGCCTATCACCAAACAGAAGCATGGCATTCCTTTGCTCCCAGACAAGCTCCATTCACCAATGTTGACATTAATCATTCAAAAGAGATTTTAATTGCCCCTTGTTTGCATGATCAAGATTAGGTAGCACTCTGTGCTTCTCATGTAAAAAAAAGTCTTGAATCAAGCAGTTAACCCCTCCAAATCCCTTTGTTCACAACACAGACACACACACACACACAGACACGTACACACACGCACACCCCACAGCAGCAATACACTGCATTCTTTGCCCTTGTCAGAAGTCTGGTGATGTACTGTAATAGCAATTATGAGAAAGCATTAGGAGCTTAAAAAAAGATCTCCAATAGGTGTAATTCCGTTTGATCAGCGTGCTGGTGCCGGGTGCAGGATTTATAAAGCCAGTTCAGTGCAAGCACACATCACAGCACACAATACAAACGTTATATAAGCTGACACAGGCACGCTAACTCATTCTGCTTTTGTAGCACCACACATGTTTGCTACTACTGTATTGTTGGTACTGTAACTAGATTAACCACAAAGCAGCAGATGAATCTGACGGTATTGTTGTACAATGATGAGGAGGTTTTACATGGTTGTGAACCAGCACAACCAGCTCCTCAGGAACTTGCATGACCAGCTGAAAGAAAAAGCTATCAGTCCTGGGACTGATGACAGCGCAGTGTGATTTGTACATTTCCTAGGGATACGTTTGCAAAGAGGGCAAGGGGTGTTCTTTCTTGCTCTCTTACTTAAAAACCTGATCATTGATGCCACCCTTATAAGAGTTTAAAAGTGTAGTAATTTTGTATTTAAAATCATGCTTTTGCAATACTTATACTATGTATTTATTGTGCATGGTTTGTACCACCTTTACCATATTTCTCAGTGATTTCCCATGCTTGCCGTTGCTTTACCATGCCTATGCTTATAACTCACCAGTTACTCACTGAAAGAAGAAAATACAAATACACGGTTTACTGCAGTCGTCTCATTAAACTGTGGATGTCATATAGGCATGATAAGTGCAGTTCAGATATTTTAAAGCAGCATAGCCAAAGATGACAAAATGCGAGGCTTCAGTATATCAAATCATTATGATCATGTATCATGCTTCAGCTCTTGTTATTCTGGAGCACCTGGAACCTCCACTAAAACAGCTGATTGTAGTGTATGCTATCGTTCGTTACCGTTTAGTGAAACAGCCAGAGCAAATGGGTAAGGGTCAGGCTCCTTACTAACATAAATAGCAGACATAAAAATCTATTTAAGATATATATTTTTTTTTTTCACGACTGTAAGTCACCCTGGATAAGGGCATCTGCTAAGAAATAAATAATAATAATATTTCTCCCAACCCCCCCAAAAAATCACTTTAAGTACAAGAGTTGTGCATGCACACTGACAAGCAGGAAATCCCTGTACAATACTGAGAATGACACTTCTGTGGGTGATAAGTAGGGCCCTCCTCACAAATAAATAAGATGCATCAAATCTGATCAGAAGATATGAGCTCTAGCTGTCAAAACTCTCACAAGGAAATAAGCACTGGATACATTCAAGCTTAGAAGTATGGTTACATATTTTTCAAAGCATTGGAAATCAATAAGGCACAAATTATTTATGGAAAGCCCATGCTGTGTTGAAATACTGTTGGTAAGCCTGCTGGATTTATTAATAAACAAGCCCACACAAATCACACATGGACTGTGATTCTCCATAGCAGGTGAGAGGAAGAAGGGGGGTAGGTGGGGTGCTGGTAGTGAGAAAGTTGCCTGTTAAGAGTTTCTAAAGACTAGTTTTGATTTTATTCCGAGTATCGAAAGGTCTAACATGAACTCCCAAATTAGCAGTAAGGGTTTTGCAGCAGTCTTCTTTGAATGTGCACATATATCTTTTCTTTCTTTTTTAAAAAAAATAAGTTATTTCTCCTCTGCTACCAGTTGCCTTTTAAATGAAATGTCGAGGCCCCCCGGCATTTGTGATCCCATTCCCGAATCGCAGCTGCTTAATTACACATTGCATAACGCATAACAATTCTGTTACACTACAAACAAGCAGCAAAAATACAAGCGCTCAGTCAACCGTATCAATTACAGTCCCCCTTTGTCGTAACAGGGACTTCTGAAATTAAGTCAGAAGAAACGGATAAAGGGTGACGAACACCAAGCAAAGCAAGAAGGGGGGATTAGTAACTTTCCAATGATTTATGTGTGATAGAGTGTGGGACGCTGCCTCCTCCTGATCCTGTTTCAATTACAGGCCTTGGTAATTGTTATTCTTTTCCCTACGAGTGCCGGTCATGTTGCATTGACAGAATGCACACGTCTGCAACCTGATTTGTCCACTTAAAATAACATTTATCATGTTGCCACTTTATAAATCATTCAAGCCAACATGATGAGAGCTATGGCAGCCAGGCACCCTACTGATCCTTCAGCCTGATAAATCCCAGGGCCGGCCTCTGAACACACATCTTTAATGGTTAACCTTTTCTCATTAAGGGTAGGGCTAAAGTATTATTGGCATAGGTCTCTTCTGGAGTAATAATGCTGCACATTTACTTTGCCAGTTGCTAAATATATACAGTGCAAAGCTGTCATGGAAATTTTTTTCAATTTTTTAAAATTATGTTTAGGGTGCTTGTTTTATTAATGTAATCATTGTAGTTTTCCAGTGCAATTAGCACCTTAAAACTGCAGATGCAAAAAATATGAATCTATTGCACTGCAGGGCCCATTATAGCCACACCAAGGTTCTTGACAAAGTGTGTTGATGTTGCAGAATCCGCATGCTTAATGTGACGTGCAAAGACTAGTACTGTCTCTCTTCCCTTAGTGTGAACATTGTCCATGTGTAGATTTAAGCTAGACAAAATGCTGCACCACACTGTTTATCTGTTAAAAAATTAAAATAAAAACTTAAGTGATTTAAAGTTATCTTGTCGGGTTACTACAGTATATTTATATTTATAGTACATTTTATTGTTTTGTTTTTGTAACAGAAGCCGAGGCCCATGTATCTAAATCTCTATCTATTGCTTTATTTGCTTGAACGATCTTTAAAGTTTTATTGTCCACAGTTTTAATGAACCAGGACGGACCACATAAAAATCCAATGGTGCCACACTGACTGTCTAACTTGTGTTTTATGTGTTTTCTTTAAAAACACAAAGTTTGCAAGCTTCCCTGGCCCGACGTCTGTAAAGTGCTTTGGACATGGACCAAATGTCCAGGGTGCCATTGTAAACGCGAGACCTCGAAGTGCTATTTCCCTGAACCCATCTCCATAACTTGTTTTTCTTCAAAGAGAAGCCCAGACAGCGCTGAACGAAAGTGATCACTGAGGCAGTAGCTTGATTGATAAAGTCCCTATCTAGCTATTTACGATCTGGCTGAAGAAGACGCAGCTTTCGCCAGACAGAAAAGCAATTAATCTGCAAACGAGCTTGGGAACAGCAGGGCTGTGCATTGGAGTCTCCGGCTGCTGGAGCTCAGGAGGGAAGATAAGGCTGCAGCCTGCTATTTATTGTACGTTTTAATTAAGTGCTTGTTAACGGCAGTTATCTTAACAGTCACAAAATTACTGTTGTAATGCATTTTGTTTGAGGAAAAATGGAGAAGGTTGAAGGACTTTGTGAAACCAGGCACAGATTGCTTTCATTTTAAATCACAGAATAAATTCAGAAGAGGCGGATGTCACAATGATCTAAGCTTAGCTACTAATGGTTATTTAATATGGCCATCAGCATTTGCAAGTCCCCAGCATACGGAGCTTACACAATAGCCTCCAAACCCTCTTTAACACTTATTTGAGATGACAGGAAAAATGAAACTGTTTGTGCTTTCAATGGAAAAGCAATCATTGGTACATTATATTCAGCTTGCCCTATCATGCTAATGCATGGTAAAAATGTCACCAAATGTATTTAAAGACCTGATGGAGTGTTGCCGTTTGATTCCTGTTACCGGGCTGATTAATAAAAATCTTCAATTTGTATGTAAATGCACTCGGGTTTCGTATCATCCGCATACCTGCACCTGGAGAAAAATAATAAACTGAAGTTTAATGCAGCAATTATGAGAGTTTATGGGGACTCTTAAGGAGGCTGCTGCCTTCCTGACCAGCATGATGAGATATTCATGGGCAATATTACTGATGCCCAGACGAGCAGGGCTACAGATGGTCCCTAGTGAAAACACTGCCAATGCAAATTAATACACTGGCTCATATTTGTTTGTTACAACAGCACAAGCGACATATTGCTGCAGACAGAAAAATGCATCTTATTTCTATTTTGAAAATGTGATATTTAATAAATCTGCATTATACTACATTAGAGATTATATCATATTGCATTACCAGTCCTATTGTTATTATTATTGCACCCGAAATGTAATACTAATGAAGGCTGAAGTTAAGGCTTTTGCAGTGAATTATTTTTTGTTATGCAGCAGGATTCTCAAGTGGTAGAAGGTGTAGCAGCAGCATAATGACCAAATGCAAATTCGCGCAGGGTTTTGCCGTGCAAAAGATTAACACAAATGTCCGTTTACAATTCTAAACAGACTGCTGGGTTCATCTTTGTGAGGTATTCCACTGAAAGGCATGAGACTTGCATGTTTTGTTTTTCCACTATGCACATTTCAATGACAGAAAGGATATCCAGGGATCTTTGGAGACACACTGTCCTTGTGGTCTTAGGAGATAATGGGCACCATGTTTTTGATTTATGACTGTACACTACGTACAGTATGATTCACAAATGGGTTGATTGTGGATGGCTTGAGCGCCATTCTTATACAGGACCTTTTATTTCGCATATTTTTACCACAATTATTATGCATTGATCCTGTCGATACACAACCAATAAACAAAGTAAAGAATAAAAGTTTGTGTAAAACATGTTTGCAGAAAGTATGCCCTATATATTATTTACTGTGCTTTCAATAAACTTGAGTACACTTTTAACAACAGTAATGGACTTAGTTTGTCATTAGAATTGATAATACTGTAAACTAAATGGAGTTACCAACTAGCAGTTCTAATGCTATAATTGCATCTACTGTGGTTATGTGACCTGAAGCTGTACTAAGTAGTTTATTTTATTTTTAAATCCACCTAGGGAGGGTAAAATAACCTTGCCTATGTGTGTAGATAGCCAAATCCTTAAAGAGACAGTAACTCTATAACAGTGACTAAGGTTGGCTGAAGTTGTATGCATATACTGAATCTATGAAAAAAACCTGCCTCTCTCTCTCTCTCTCTCTCTCTCTCTCTCTCTCTCTCTCTATATATATATATATAGTTCTTACTTAATCTTTTCAGAGTATTGCTATTCAAACTCTGGTGTTTCTTTGCTTCTCTGTTTGCCACATGTCTCGTGACACTTAGGAATTTGGGAACAGATTGTCTTCAGCATGTCCTGAGCATGGCTCGGCTGAATATCTGCTGCTCTGCGTTGCAGTCCCATGTATGCAAGTGTACCATCTTTGCTGTTTGTTGTGTTTTACATAATGTATCCATGTCCCGCGGTGTCTTACATGAGGGTGAGGAAGCAGAGTCAGGACGAGGAGGGGGAGGTGTCCCTGCTGCTCCTGCAGCTGCCACTGCCCCACTCCCAATCCTTCTACTTTTGGGAGTCACTCAGGACCGTATCTCATTGCTGCTGCCCGGATTCACTTTACAAGAAATGCCTGCAAATCCCAGCTGGCTCACTAGAAACAGGATAGGCTTATTAAAAAAAATGCCCAAGCATTGCCCGTTTTCCTTAACAGCAATAAGCACCCAAATCGTGGGCATTATGGCATTTTAAAGGAAAGTAATGTCAGACTGCCGCCCCTTCAAAACCCAACAGCATTACAACTTGAAAGAACATTCATAGTGCACAGTTAAAAAAGCCAATTCAGTTTGCAAACTGCGGAAAGTTCAGTAGCCATACTGCCAAAACAGAAAAGCATATCAAAAAAATGGATTTATCTTCCATTTCAGTGGGTTTTTTTCAGGAGGAGATATTGTCCTTTAAAATATAATACGTCAAACTGATAGTTAGTTTTGACTGTCTTGTGTTGCTTGGTTATTTAAGGAAAAACTTCCTCCAATGAATTGCAGCAGCAGGTCTTTTTTTTGAGTTGCATGCAAATCCATGAATTTAATGCCTACAGGCAGAACCAGTTCAGATCTGTTTACCGTCTGCCTTTCTGAAAATAACTTGTTATTGTATAAAAATTGAATTTTACACATCACAATAGCAAGGTAATGTATTCATTCAGCTGAACCTCTCCTGAGAAACACACAGTGCTCTTTAATAATATATCTTATACAGTTTCAGCCAAGCGATCCCTTTAAATAAAACACAATATATGAATAGATATGGACTGGGTAGCGGTCTCTCTCTGTGTACTAAAGTTTAACCTATTCACTTCCAACGGTAGGGGGGACAAGTCAAAATGCATTTTAATTCCTATTCTAATACTGTATTTCTGCAAATACTGTGCACCTTGCAGAAAAGAGTGGGAATAATGCACAGTTTGAGCCGAACAGTGAATTTGTTTTACTGCTTCACCGTTTTGGTGTTTATTTTAGGGTTCTAAACAGTTTTGGATCCAAGTAGAGGCAGCCTGAAAATCTACATTAATCCTGCTGGTGCTCAAGGATGACTTACCCTCCAGTCTGTCCGAAGTTTACAAAATAATTTATTTATATTAAACATTTACAGACACACGTCATTACTACTTAAAGCAGGCCAGTTTGCACGGTGCTCCAAAAGATGACTCTATGTGCTGTATCTGTGTGCTGTGTTCTCTCCTCCGGAACTGATTTTGCACATTTATCTGTCAGAAACCTGGAGAAGACAGGAAGCACAGGATCCTAGGCCTTTTGCTTGGCTCTGATGAAATGCTGGGGCTGACCTAACCTCTGCTGTATCTAGCCCCCACAAAAGCTTTAGTGATATTATGTCAGAAAGAGGTAAATGATATAGTTGAACTGACTGAAAATGTTTTCTTCACTTTGTTATTTCGCCACTGCACGCCTAGTGATTTATTTCCATGGCTCCTTGTAAATGCTGCTGCTGCCGCCACTGCCTTCCTCTTTGTTAATGACACCCTTCACAAAGCAAGGTTATTTACACAGCTTATATATAAAAAATGCAGGATCAAATAAATGTTGTGTTTAAACCGGCATTCTGTATATCAAATAATGATACTAGATCAAATAGAATGCTGCCTCTATTTCGCTAACTGACTTACACATCAAAAAGGTGAAGTATTGAAAAAAGTTAATCAGCGAAGGGCTGCTATACATAAAATATTCAGGAAGCACAGTATTTGTACAATTTACTGTCAACATGACACAACAGCGAATTAACTGCATTAGTGAACCGTAGAATGGGGAAATATAGTTTATAAATGATTGCAATAAACTAAAAGGTATGTAGAGCAATGTGTTTTTGGGTTTCAAAAACATCATCATTATTAATGATGTGATAATTGCATCCTAATAAATACTGATCCACATTGGCTCCCTGTTATTAAACTGCATCTCCCCCACAAGCTAATGGCCATGCATGAGGTGTCAACAGGGCATAATACCAGAGTTTCTCAAATCCAATAAGCACAAATCATGGCAAAACCAGGCCTGCAACAAACTGCCTGCAGTAAGATAAGGGAGGGTTAAAAACAATATTTAGCTGGAACTTGTAACTATAGTACTTTAATTGGACCATACCCCTTACCGTATTTAAACAATGAATAAAGATACGTAGGTAATAATAGGATTTTAAGATTGTGTACATTTTTTAACCTTTCATTTCTTATATATATTAAGCGCATCTTTTTAGGGCATTTCATTCGAATATAAAAAATACAGATACAAAGTGTAGCAAATGAACTAATAAATATTATCTAACGGAGTGTTGGCCAAAATTCTAAGCAGTTTTCTTACCCTTCTTTTTAGCACTAGGTTGGTATAGATTTTGGGACATGCTGATATTTGAATTAAAACACTATGGACGGAAATGTGCCGTTGCTACAAGCGTTGTAATTTAAAGTCATTCTTGCGGGCCAGCTGAAATCACACCAGTTACAGCACAGGTATCAGGACTTGCAGCAGTTTATATTGCTGCATGTGTGCATATCCTGACCCAAAAGATTCATGCTACAGTGTATATTATAGACATATAGGCAGACTGATAAAAGAAAAGAGATAGAGAGTAAAAGCAAGAGCAGTGCGTCTCTCCTTGTGCTTTTCATATACCAGGATAACCGATATGATATGTGTGACACTGACAGACTTCTTCACCTTAAAAGCTTTTAAAAAAAACAAAACTGGGAGCAGTTGTCACCCCGTGTGTTTAAACAGCAGAGGTAGTATGCACAGGCACAAGGCTCAAGCACTGTCAATATGCTGTGTTAGCACAATTGCATGCAAACCAGACTTCAAATATTACAAGTCTGCTACATCCTTTAAAAAAAACAAAAAACACTGTTTACTTTCTCTCGACTAATTTGCTCGGTCATCCCCTACACAAACACAAGCAGTAAAATTGCCAACACGACTAAACTCTAGAAATACTGTGAAAAGCAGCTACACTCTTAACCCACTTATGAACATCCAAATGTGACAGGACAACTTACAGAATGGGGTAAATAACCAATTAAAGCAAAAACTAATAAGCCAAGTAATGGCTAAATAACAGAGCCCGGAAGTGTATGCAAACCTCGGCAAGCCAAATCGATTGCAATTCCAAAAAATTATTATCTTAACAATTCGGATAATCTTTTCATCGTTTCTAAGATAACAGACCACCACTGCCCTGCAAAATCTCGGATAGTGTTTATTTCAGAAGTGTCTTCAAGACTTCACAGAAGTAATGGGTTGCAGTAGTTCACTGGTTTATTAGCATGGATGTACATTTCCATGTGAAAACAACTAAGAAGTTGTTCTTTTGAGCTTCAAGTGCTTGTATTTCAATGAAAAACAGTCCGACCCGACTATCTTCTGTTTGAATAATGAATCGCCACTGTTAAGTGGACAACCTATGAAAATTCTACTTTACAGGCCCTATGCCACAATAAGTACAAATATCATGGGGTAGGAGTATGGAGGAGTAGACTGGCAATGTTACAGTGAAATTGTGAAATTCCTAGTGATTCGCTACAATCACAGGCCAGTTTAGTGAATGTATGAAATTGAACTCTGTTGTACACAATCACTAGTGATTCTATAAAATCACTAGTGATTGTACACATTCACTGTCACGTTAGTGAAAGTATGAGAAATGTGTAAAATCGTACAAAATACAAAATAGTTTTGTGTTAATAAAGGAGCTGCTGTACTGTATTTATTACAACATTAGCATTCATAATGTAGTCCAAACCAATGTAGGCAATATAGGCAAAATACAAGAAACATATAGACTTATAGTATTCAATTATTTATTAAACAAAATGAACAAACATGGGGAACAACTTAATCTTCAAACAAATTATAATGTAATAAACGACAGATGCATGTAAAATGTACATAGAATAGAAATGCAAAGAAAAAGCAAAAATTTCAAAATTTAGTATGCAATTTAAACTATGAATGCATGTAAAATGTTCATAGACTTTATAAACGTAAATAAAAAACAAAAACTATAATATAGTTGAAATCAATTAACATACTCCCTAGTGAGTGTATGAAATGTTTAACACACTCACTAACAGCTTCTGTTGGTTCTATACAATCCCTAGTGAATGTGTAAAAAGTTTTCTCAATATTTCACACGTTCACTAGCCAATTTGAGTGATTCTATACATTTGCAGGCGATTCTCTACAATCACTGATTTCACGCTTTCACTGTAACATGCACACATTTTAGTGTACTCAAGCCTTCCGACCAGCCACTCGGCTGGAGATGATGTTAAGCTGTCTTCCATAAAAATGGTAAAGCTGTGTTGTGTTCCTTTGGTGTCTTTTTAATTGTTTTTAAGAACTAGCACTCGCCAAGATTTATCATTTATGGGAACTACCTAGGTGGTGTTAGCAATCTGTGCTTTAATAAGACTTACATACATCTTGCAAGGTTTTTTTTCCCATTGGAGATTTGTATCCAGAGATTTTTTTTTTTTCTGCTCCATCAGTGTTCTTCAATATCATGAAAAGCCATGTTTAAAGGTTGCACAGTAATGCATAATTATACTGATTACATGATTATGATACTGATTCAAAGTTATTTCTGCAAAATGCTTTGCCTACGCTTTATTCAAATACTGTACTATAGTTTAGAGAGTGTTGCAAAAATATTGTATATTTGCAACTTGTTAGTTATAGACAACCTTCGCATATACAACAGTACAAAACAATACTAGAGTATTTTCAATGTAGGTGCTCAATGCATACTGTATTATTTAAATTGAAAACAATATGTTTACGTTTAGTATATTTGTTTTTCCTGGTCAATATAAACTTAACTATCTCACAATGTAATACACAAGTTTCACTGGTACCATAATTTTGGAAAATATGTGCCCCCAACGCTTTCACGATGATGAGTGAGGGGGTCAAACCCATAATTTAAATGTCAAATATGCATCCAGCAGGGAAGCTCACTGCAACACAAATCATGTTTCCAGTGATGTCCCGAGACGAGAGCCAGCAACCTTTAATTTGAGACGCAAGAACACGATGCAGATCATTATTAACAATCTAACGCAAACATTTCCAATGCTATGTCTGTTTACTGTGCACCTCAATCAGCATTAAATGAAAGAAGGAGCGAAAGCTAAACAGAATAAATTACACAAGACTGCACAAAATGACCCAACATAGTTTTACCCGATTACGATATACACTGTTATTTAAACACAGTTCATTAAAACCACTGTATGTCAGGTTTAAAATAGAAAAGTAAATGGAAACTGAGTGGCTGTGAGAATATAGCCATATCCTGATGTATTGT
>CM060261.1:34121012-34178512 GCA_030684275.1 Acipenser oxyrinchus oxyrinchus
GGTCCTTGGTTCTTGGTGGATGGCATTTGTATGTTTGACATGGCTCGCTGGGAGAATGTTGGCTTTGGTCCTTTTGAAAATGTAAACCAACAGGAATGGCATGTGTCTGGTTTCTGATAAAAACAGACTGTGCAGAAAGCTACACTGTGGAAGAATTGAAATCCACCCAGATTTTAGAGAACAGTTGCCCATGGTTGTAGGACTCTGCAGCATTGTTGTTCAGTTTTCGGGTATGACAGGTTTGGAGAGGCTGCTGCATCAGGGTGAAGTTACTGACCAGACAATTAATTTCACTACAAAAAGACTATATCAATTTTACTTTCCGGGGGTCCTTTTTGAGCCTATTTGAGCAGAGGTGCCCAATACTGCCTGAACACAGCAAAGGCGGGAGAACAATGCCAGGACAATAGGATTCCTATGTCTGCTGTATTGATATGAACAGTCAGCATATAAACATTTACTTAAATTACAATATATGGCAATCTGCATTATCAGAGCTTTGTCTCCCTGTTATGTCACAGCTGTTGTGTTATTTATTGTTGGAATACACCATTATGAATTCATAAACAAGTACTGTCAGAAGATGGATCATAGTTTGCAATTGCATGTCTGTATATGACCCGTGTATCCAAACCGCTGTTGCTCATTCTTTAGACTAGATTACCATAAAGGCTGCCATAAAGAAAAGAAGAAAAAAAACCTTCTTCCATACCTTACTTCAACTTCTTACAATTCATTTTACGGGAAAGCAGCACATAAAATGGCGGTTGTTGTTATCTTCTTTATTCACGTGCGAGTCTTCAAGATTTATTCCGTCACAGGTCCGCGCTCTAGTGAACCAATGGCGAGGCTCGCCTGTCCGAACTCACCTGGGCCTGCATCATCGCCAGGTGAGGGCGCTGCATGTAGTCACGTGACTTCCAAACACATCGGCGATAGTTGATATTATTACATGTACCTCCATATTGTCTGTCAAAGTGAATCCGCTTTTATGCGCAATATATAGTTGAAACTCCGTATTGTTTGTTTTTAAAAGAATATTTAGCCTGTAAAATGTCGGTAAATATTGATATTCAATTAAACTATATTATCAAGGGTGTAGATTCGTGCTTACAGCTACCATACACTTAAAAATATTTAAAAAATCAAATAAAAAGATTGCTAAGTAGATTTGATAAGTTTCGCATTTCTAAGTATCGGTGAATACGATGTACCACTATGTGTTTATAGATAGTCCTGCCGGTATACATGCTTCATGGTAACAGGGAATAAACGCTTTACATTGCATACCCAATATCCATTATAATTAAAGCAATACTAATCGCACTGAAGTGTTTGACGAGTTGATTTTTAGTGTTACAGAACCTATGAATTGCTTTAATACAAAACAGCTAGGGACAATATGCCCTATATACAATATGTAAAAAAAAAAATTAAAAATCACTCTTTCAGTACAATATATATATATATATATATTATATTTATATATATATATATATATATATATATATATATATAAATATATATATATATATATATATATAAAATACTGTACTATACATGTTCACAAGGCGTTATCTACCCGTCGTAAAACTCTTCATATTGGTTATGAAATCAAAAGGTATAAACAGAATAATTAGGGGTTCATAATAATAATAATAATAATAATAATAATAATAATAATAATAATAATAATGTGCTCAACAAGTTAACTCTTTTAAAATGTCCATTTCGATACGCAAACCTAAGATTTGTTCATACTTACTGTAGCTGTTAAGCGCACTCCCAAGTGCAGCGGCCTTAATTCAAATATTGCTTTTTCCCTACTGAGTTAGCTTTGTCACTTAGCCCAGCAGTTGGCAGCGTTAAGCCAGCTTGCATTTGAATTTGGCCCCGAAGTTACTTATTTCATTATTGATCAAACATAATGCTGAATCAATGTTCATCTTGTTACCTGCGCCATTTCCATGTAATACAGTGATAGCGCTGACCGGAGTTACTCATTCCCTTTCCAAAGTGACTTTACCATAAAATCAATGCTTGTTTGTTACCGATATAGGGTGCGCTTCTGTGGGGTAGCAGGGATAAAAACAGCAACACGTGAAAGGGATGTCGCCAGAAATTACTGAGTTCATAGTTCACAACACACCGACAAACTGCTGGGGCATGAAGTGTTTTACTTTTGAAATAAAGCAGAGAAAGCTGACAGACAGCCGTGGTTGTAGCACTTGTATTAATAATAATAATAATAATAATAATAATAATAATAATAATAATAATAATAATAATAACGAGGATAACAAGCAATCCAGAGCTCCCTCAATTCTGATTTCTTCGAAATATAATATTTAAAAAACATTACAGTGGGCTTACAGTAATGTAGGCTACACACTCTTTTAGTGAACATTATGCCTCCAAAACTGAAGGGAAGTCAAATGTTATTTCGTGTGAGATCTTCTTGCTGATAGTGAATGCAGTCTCGTACCGAAGCAAAGGACTGAATTATCCGGCTCTCGTTGACTCTGTTTACATTGATTAATGAACATGTCCCCGTGGCATTTGTCTGGTCTGAGAGGCAGCAGTGGAAAAACGGCTCTCCAGACGATAATGTTATTCTCGGGATCCTAACAGCAGCTCAGTGAAGATATTAGGAAGGCCAGATCATGGTAAATAACACTGAGATAATCACACCCACCGCCTCTAATAAAACACCGGCAACCCCCAGGATCGACAGGATAATATTTACCAAGGAGGACTGAGGGAGGGCGGCTAAAGGATCACTTGACACCGCGAGCCCTGACCTTCCCAATCAATTACTGCCCTTAACTCCCAGCAGCTCCTCGATTTAACCACGAATTCCCTCTTTATGGGCTCGTTTCTAACGTTCAGCCTTCTCGCTTACACTTTTGCCAAGCCAAGTGAGAAGAACTCCCCAATGAAATGACTACAGACGCGAGCAGAAGTCTTACGAAATAGCTAGCTCAATTTAGACAGGTACTGGCGGGTGCTTGTTAGGCTGCAAACACATAATTGAATGCCGTGAGGCTGGCCCCATATCGTCCTCATTCACACGTAGCTATAGCCTAAGTAAATTGTTTTTTTTTTTTTTTTGTATGCATTGAAAAGGGTCATGGTTAATCCAAATAAATGAATATCCAGACTTTCTATAATTCTCACCAACAATCCAGTCATTTGCTGAGCCACAGACCGTCATGTATTCAATAGAGTGTGTAAGCTACCTTACTTGAGTGTTTATAAAACGGTATGCATTCTGCAGTAAGGGTTTGCTAAACAATTACTTTAAACCGTAAAAAAAAAAAACGTTACGTGCCATCTTTTGGATATTAGCAAACGGCTGCGGCATGTGTGCACAAGCTACTTAAAGAGTAATCATAATACAAATTAAATTACCTGTACTAATTACTCTGAAGATCTTGAGGAATATCACTTCTCCGTATTGAGAACAGCAACCCGCTGTTACCTGAAACCACGCCTAAGCCCCTGAGTGTTAACACAATGAATTACAATATGTCAATGGCTGTATAACTGAACGAAATAAGCGATTGACGTAACGGCATCTGTGAAAGGGGACGTTAAACATATATATGTTTGGTTGAGTTATTGTTTCCATACTGAATATATCGTTGAATTTAATACATTTGCATTTGAATGTGATCTGATTTATTAAATGTACCCCATTTTCCAAAAGATAAGAAAGCATTTTTGTTTTGTTGCTACTTTATATAAATATATAGGCACATATCAAGACAAAGAGCATTATAACTCAGTCTGAATTAACTCATATGTGTTAAACATAACGTCAGCAATGAGCATCCTAAAACCATCACTTCCATTCATGAAAACGGTTTCTTGGTTTATTCTTCTATTAATATGCACGATTGGTTGGTGTAGGCCCTCGTGTAATTAAGGGACATCCCCGTTTGCTCTATATGGTAAAATTACATTTGAAATCTATATATATATGGGTGTGTGTGTGTGTGTGTGATGTTTTATATTGTAATATATATTTTAATAGAGTTCATGCATGTTTATAACATTAAGTCTATACTTCAGGGTGTGTCCTTGTAAGGGCTTAAAGCAGAATAATTGCGATGCTATAAAAAAGGTACTTTGCTTGCTTATATAACGTATTCTGTTGCAGCAGAACAATAAATCATGTCAGCGTCTGTTTAAAGCAAGTCAACCCTTTGCTCTCATGAAACTTTAAATGCAAAATTCCAAGGAGTCAAAACAAACTACAAAAACAAACAAAACAAAAATACTGCAGGGTTTTATTAACGTCCCCTTCAAGAATTTGCAAATAAAAGTTTGTTTGTCAAGAAAATGCAAGCTCTCTCTCTCTCTCTCTCTCTCTCTCTCTCTCTCTCTCTCTCTCTCTAAAACTCCGAACAGCAAGGGTCATTAATTGTGTTTTCTTTGCGAATCACATGTCACCGCAATTAACAGATTTTTATCAGAAGGCTCCTTTAAAATTGATTCCACATGTGATAAGGAATGTGCAACTTGTTATCTGTCGCCTTGGAATTGGGGAAAAACTCCAAACGTGTAATTTGAAGACCTCTTTTTTCAGTCCTTTGATTTTTTTTTTCTTTCCTCATTTCAATTAAGAATTGTTTCTGTGCGGTGTCTTGTGTAGTATTGTGTGTGCGAGCGCAAGGACACTTTATTGATTGATTTATTTATTTTGAGCCAATCCACATATGTGATTCTGCTAATGCTACTTCAAAGGCGTCTTTTATCAAACTAATGAGAACTAACCGCTGACAACTTCCATAAGATTCTGTGCTAATTGTCCACTGATAGTTTAGTGATTATTTACCTATAACGGAGAAGTTTTGTGTGTGTGTGTGTGTGTGTCCATATATATATATATATATATATATATATATATATATATATATATATATATATATATATATATATATATATATACGATCGCTCCCGGAGATGACCAAAATTAAGAAACTGGATAGATTTGCAAAAATGAATACCCATTTGATTGCCTATTCAAATTAATAAATCGTAAACATGGATAAAAACATATGGTGTTGTCATGTCATCTTATGTATATAACGTGAGCCTAATTAAATTACGATAACTAAATGTAACCAAAAAATATATAAATGAAAATAAAATCATTGTTGTTTTAACTTCTATATATATATATATATATATATATATATATATATATATATATATATATATATATATATATATATATATATATATATATATATAATTGTGTGTGCCCTATGCAACACCTTTACATACTATTTGGCTCTGATATTTACAACACTCAATATTTCACTGTATATAAAATGTATAAAATGCAGCTTTATTATTTAGATAAGGTCTGAATGAAGTGTCTTTTGTTGAAAGGGAGCCCGCTTTAAGATTTTAAGCTAGTCAATGTGTGTTTGATTGGGGTAATAAATCAGAGACAGCGGTGAGTCTGACAGGTCCCAGGCGAAGAGACACGTGTCTATCCGGACTGTGAGCGCGGCTCAGCGGACACTCGCTTAAATATCCCGCCTGCCTTTTCACATTCAATTTCAAAATCTGGCCCCACCTGCTTCTGCTTCATTTAGTCATTTGTTCTTCAACTTTTTTTCTGAACTACATATTTTTATTAGCTATTATTATTTCATTTGATATTGCCATATAATCTATAAATCCCTACATTATATATATTATATAGTGTGTATAATATATATATATATATATATATATATATATATATATATATATATATATATATATATATATATATATATATATATATATATATATACGATTACAGATTAAAGGCATGGGGTTCTCAGAAAATGCATCAGATTAACTCTGAAGTATATGTGAATTAATACGTTCAAAATATAGCCTAGATGGCAGGAAATATCTTCGCAAAACATGTAGTTGTTTTGCAAACGATTAGCAGGTCTTATACAGTATAAAGATGGGCTCTAATACGATGAGATAAGTCTTGCAGATTTTCATATATTTATTCAGGGAATTTCAATCGTGTAGAATCTACTTTGTTTTAATCCGTATTTATTACAGCCTAGTACTGAGTTTTTTTTTTTTTTTTTTTTTTCAAATGTAACCACGCGGGCAATCTCTTTAATAGTCGAACACGTATTTTCTTGGAATGTAAGAGTCTGTGTACATATACCAGGAAATACTTTAATTTACACTAATTATTTTGTCTGTCCCTTTTATAATTAAACAATGTAGGTCATGCATCATTTATAAAGAGAATAAACCAGTATTTTACAAATACTATATTCTGGTATACCTGAAATAATTAGTTTAAAAAAAATAAGAAAAATATATATATATATATATATATATATATATATATATATATATATATATATATATATATATATACACACACACACACACACACACACACACACACACACACATTTTATGTGGAATGTACCGAAAAGGCTTGTTCTTTCCGTGTTTCAATTAATTACTTACCCATAATATTTATATTTATAAATAAAAACTAAATAAATAAATGAAAAGAAATAAAAACAACACCACAAGACCAGCCTCCTCCTCCTCCTCCTCCTCCCGTACCTTCTCTAATTGAAAACGGCGGTATACCGTCTTCCAGCGCGGCTCTGAATAAGCAAACGGATCATACATTTGCTAATTAGAGTTCTCTCATCAAGACATAAAGGTGTTAATAAGTTTAATTCCGAGCCCTGTCATTGTCCTTCTTCTGCACATCGCTTATTCCTAATAGGCCGAGGGTGCTGCTCTTGTGTCTCTTTTGTGCAGATTTTAATTTGCCACTGCCTTTGATGTGGAATTGTGACCTGCAACTGTTTGAAGTCTCTTATTAAGAGAAAATTAACCCAGTGTTTAATGTAACTGCCCACCACTGGTAGAACACACGCACACCCACACAGAGTGTAAACTGTAAGGCATTGCAGCTCAATTAAAACGATACTTTTCTTAACCCTACAAATGCCTCCCACCCCCCACACCTTTTTCTTATATTCCCCACACAGCTCGCAATGTGATCTGTTAATATAGCATGCATTCCCTGACCCGAAAGAAAGAAAGAAAGAAAGAAAGAAAGAAAGAAAGAAAGAAAGAAAGAAAGAAAGAAAGTTTAGTGTTATTTAACATGTTCCAATATGCTGTAATAATAATGAAAATATAATAAAATCCATTAATAGTGCAGTCTATACTTTGAAAGTCCAAGCACAATAGCAGTCTACATACGCCTGCTGTTTTTATTTCCAGCTCTAACTTTGTTGTATCTTCAAACCTTTCCAATGTGTGTGCGAAGTTTACCACAAAATACCGCTGATCACAAATAAAAACAGCATTGTAAGGGAAGTAGGGCAGGGTTGGACGGTCCCAAACAAAAAATGGAAATGAGTGGCGATTGTTAAAATTAGATTTGAAAGCCACTCAAATAAAAGATCGCGACGTCAGAAAACAGATTTAGAAAGAAAAAAAACTGACAAACTCAGAGGGAGCTGGTGAGTAAGGGGGGGAGAGAGAGAGAGAGAGAGAGAGAGAGAGAGAGAGAGAGAGAGAGGAGAGACCGAGCGCGAGATTTAACAAATGGGAGTGGCTTCTGAATGACTAGAAATGTCAATCAGAGCCAAACGTCCCAATAATCTGAGGCAATCTGTAAGGACCTGACCTTAGTCCATTCAGATCAATAGGAAAGTGAGAGAGGAAAGCGCAGTCGGATCGTTTACACTGGCTCGCCGTGAGGAACCATATACTTCCCTTATAGTTTGTAATACTCACTTTAAAGTGGATACCGTAGTACTAAAAGGGCAATCTCTCTGCATTTTGTGATCAAGAGCCCTTTGCTACGACCATGTCTTTCCCGCAGCTGGGGTACCAGTATATCAGGCCAATATACCCATCGGATCGTCAGGGGATCAGCAGCGCACGAACCGGGGCAGAACTCACTCCGTCCGGGGCTCTTTCCAATGTTCTCTCCACCATGTACGGATCCCCCTTTGCAGCCGCACAAGGATACGGAGCCTTTCTTCCTTATGCTAATGATATTTCAATTTTTCCACAACTGGTAAGAACTATTTATGATACATATTTATGATATGTATTTATTTTGTTTGTCTATTTTTATTGCAACTGAATAAGACGCTTAGATCTGTTTAAAATATGTTGCCTGTTGTAGAATTTAATATATTGGCGTGCATTAATGCTTTATTATTATTATTATTATTATTATTATTATTATTATTATTATTATTATTATTATTATTATTATTATTATTATTATATTTTCTATAAGACGTAGTCGGTAGTTTCTTCTAAGAGATCTTTGAGTTAATTTTATGATTAAAGATTACATATCTAACGAGAACGCCCTTGAAGTGATACATTTACTAATTCATAATCTGTCAAAGTGAAAGAAATGTGAAAACGCAGAGAAATTACTCAGTAACAGAAGGGGAGTACAGTTCGAGGAGATATTCGACGCTTGTTTTTTTTTTTTTTTTTTTTTAAATAAAGTTGTTTCTGTTTAGTTGCTTCTGCTGTTTAAAGTAGAGGGTTTTTGAAACTCCGAATTGTAAAAGTTATGAACGGCTCCTTTTCATTTCAAGCGTTTGCATGAACTGTCACAACGCCCAAGAATCTAGCACTTTTCAAAATGGTTTTCTAAATGTTTTTAGGGAAAGCAGTTAAGCTTCTAACTGCAAAAAAGTTTGGGAAGGCGATATGCCCGGAACAGTGTTTAGAATATCACAACATCCCAAAGTGGTACAGTCCAAACAGCGTGCTTAATATTCTCAGAATACAACAAATAAATAAATAAATAAGTTATTCATAAAATGTGTTTGGTATACATATTTGTTTATGTTATTATTTAAACCAATCCACAAGACATTCCCGTCTCAGCATGTGCTTCAATAAAACAAAAGCTGTACATTTGCAGTGGAATTTGCAGGATTTAGTTAACATATATTGTATTATTCTTATGGGCTGTTATATCTGCTATTGAACATCTGCATATATTTTAAACTTTTTTTTTTTAATTGCCTTGACTTTTTCTTTTTTTTTTTAATGTGAGTTATTCTTGCGTTTCCGTGCATTTATTTCTCCTCGTCATTTATTTTACAGGGTGCTCAGTATGAATTGAAAGACAGCCCCGGGGTTCAGCACACGGGATACCCGCACCCTCATGCCGCTTTTTACCCCTATGGCCAGTACCAGTTTGGTGACCCCTCCAGACCTAAAAATGCGACCAGGGAGAGTACCAGCACCTTAAAGGCCTGGCTCGGCGAACACCGGAAAAACCCTTACCCTACCAAAGGGGAGAAGATCATGCTGGCCATCATCACCAAAATGACTCTGACCCAAGTGTCCACCTGGTTCGCCAACGCCAGGAGGAGGCTGAAAAAGGAAAACAAAATGACCTGGGCTCCGAGAAGCCGGACCGACGAGGAGGGGAACGTTTATGGTAGCGATCACGAAGAAGAGGAGGACAAGAGGGACGATGAAGAAGAAATCGATTTGGAAAATATTGACACGGAAAATATCGAAAACAAGGACGATCTGGATGACCAGGAAGATACAGACCTGCACCCAGACTTAAAGCTGGACGGGAGGAGTGACTCGGAGGTTTCAGACGGCTATGAGGACTTACATGGGCACGACGAGAGGTTTTTAAAATCTGTTGTTGTTAAAGAAAGCAGAGACGTTGATGGAGACAGCAAGGGGGATCACCACCATGCGTTAGAAATCAAAGCAACACAATCCAACGGTGACCAACTCAAAATCAACCCCGTCTCTATTAATTCACCGCCTTTAGAAAACAACGCGGCCCCTGTTCAGAAACCAAAAATATGGTCTTTGGCAGAAACCGCCACTACTCCGGACAATCCTAGAAAGTCACCCCAAATGACCGGCCCAGCTGCCGGGCCTGTAGCACAGACTCTCCTCGCCTCTCACAGACTGATCTCCTGTCCTGTTGGGAAACTTCAGGGCTGGACAAACAGAGCGTTTTCTGCCCACCAGCTAGCTTTAATAAACTCAAATCATTACTTAGGACTGTCCGCAGCGAACCAGGCTACAACAAACGCGGGGATTGCGGCGTACAACAGGCTCCAGGAAGAGCAGGCTCACAGTACAGACTCATCAGGAACAGGTACTCGTCAAATTGTTCTAAACAATTCACAAAACAAGCCTTTCGGAGTGGTTGGTCTGCACAAGCAGAACAACGCACGCACGCCAAACAGATGTCTATCTGACGCAAAAGAATAAAGTAAAATAAATCGGCATATGAGTGTCTTATATATTGGAATACAACTCCAGAGCAATTATATGTGATCTCTTCCAACGAATGCTATAAGATTTGAAAATATATTCCACACACATTAAAAAAAATAAAATAAATGAAACCAGTTACCTGGTCATTAATGTGCCGTTTTTCATACTGTAAAGCAAGACTGAGAATGAGGCCTCTATTTGGTGTTAGAGAAAATAGCAGGTTTCTTTAATATTTAACAAAAGAGAACTTTGAAAAAAAGAACGTTTAAAATATATTTTTTCAATACTTGGAGATGGATGCCTATCGTAATGTATTATAGCCAACACTGGATTTTGTTTTGAGTGTGCGTAACAGTTTGATGTAACAAGATAGTTCTGAATTATCACCAGTTGTTCTACTGAAATAACTTTTAAATGTGACTCATACACAGCTGGTATACAGTTTTCGGATTAAAAGTACATGCAACATCTGCCGATTTATGTTGCATGAACCATTTATAAATACTTATGCTGATTTCCATGTACAATGTGTTGGTGTATGCAATGTAAATCTCTGGTATATATATATATATATATATATATATATATATATATATATATATATATATATATATATATATATATATATATATATATATACTCATAGATTTACATTGCATACAATGTAAATCTATGAGATTAAAGTACACGTTTTAAACTATCCATTGCTTTTTAATTTGGATTACAATTATTTAAATGATATGAAATACCAGAACGCGTGCTTAAAATTAGCCGCATATGTATTCTAATAATGCAGTGTGCGTGTGCGTGTGCGTGTGCGTGTGCGTGTGTGAGTGTGTGCGTGTGTGTGTGTGTGTGCGTGCGTGTGTGTGTGTAATACAATTGTTTTGTTTAATTTAAATTTAATTAACATTGTGTTTTTCTTATTTTAGACAGATGCAGTGCTTTGGAAGAAGAAAATAAATTGTTAAAAACAGCGTTCCACCCAGTTCAGAGACGGTAAGGGTTTTATTATTACAGTTCTTAGGCATTTCATTGATGTTTTTAGTGTTAATTTTGTTCTGTATTTTAGTATAGGAAACACATTTCTTAAGCCCTTAATACAACGTATGAGTGCATTGATTATAGATGCGTTTTACTGGCCTATATTATAGTGTTTCAGATGTATCTAATGCTATAATTGTGTGCGGGTCTATTTTGTTTTACTATTGGTCTGTGTTAGCGCTTACATGTATAAATACAAAAGTATCACAAAGCGCTATACAGTACAATACAGTATATATATATATATATATATATATATATATATATATATATATATATATATATATATATATATATATATATATATATATATATTTTTGTTTTTCTTTTCAGACCTCAAAACCAACTTGAAGCCGCGATGGTTCTATCTGCGCTCTCTTCATCATAGCCGCCTTTTTATATTTTATATTTTCTTGTTGTAAAAGGAATGTAAAAAACAAACAAACACATATTTCTCTGTACACATATCCTGCAAGCATGCCATGTGCAAAACTGCTAATGTAATATTGTAAGAAATAGTAGAGTTTGTGAGTGTGTGTGTGTGTGTGTGTGTGTGTGTGTGTGTGTGTGTGTGTGTGTGTGTGTGTGTGTGTGTGTTTTTTTTTTTTGTAAGTTCAGTTAGATGTGTGTAAAATGTTTTGTATATAAAGTAAAGAAAATGTACATACGTGTGAACCAAATTGTACAAGAAAGGATATATTTTGGCTAATAAATGAAATGTTGCAACTTTATCCAGGCTTTTCCGTTTTGTGAAAGTGGTTGGGTAGAAATGTACTTTGAAAGTCATTTCATAAACCTTTTAAAAGCGAATAACATTTGAATACATGTATAGACTACTTTCTTTTTTTTCCCCAATAATATTTATTGGAAACGTGCAACATTTTTGAACATCATGTAAAGCTCGTTTTATTATTATTATTATTATTATTATTATTATTATTATTATTATTATTATTACTAAATTATTATACGGTTTGTGATGCGTGTACAGTCTAAATCACAAGATGGCAAATTGATGTAATGGATTAAGAAGATATCGTTGTCACACCATTGAAGTAAAAATACACGCTATTCTACTCAAAACACCATTTTAAACTGGAAGGGAAAACATTGGACATTTTATCCAAAGGTAAAACATGAAGGGATCGCAGATATTTCGTTTCATGCACAAACACATCCCGTGCACAAATCTGAAGATACGCAGCGCGTTTTAAGATAACACTGAATAGACTTTTTTTCCCATTGCTGTGTAAAATGATTTATTTAGGCGTGTTTATTCCATCAAATGCTACTTGCATTTTTAGGAACCTTCTGTAGCTCGCTTGTGCTGTGTGTGGGAGTTGGGTAAACGTTTCTGTAGTTAGACGACTATCTCCCTCTGCAGGCTGAATCGGCTCATTAATATACTGTCAGGGCACATTGCAGGGAATTAATAGGAGCAAAAACAGTTACATTGATCCCAAACTTGTGTATTATTCAGTGTGTGGCAAAAAATGTGTATTTGTTTAAAAATCTGCTGTGATTTTGTTTTTTTGTTAAATGTTAGCCAATAGAAAAAGTATTTGAACAGCTCTGTAAATGTTCATGCAACCACATCAAAAATCTGGATTTTAAGTAAAGCACTTTAGCTTTGTAAATATAGGTTCGTGTGTGCAGGTCACTCTTTGTCAGAATCATCTACAAAGTGTTCTTATAAACACACACACACACACACACACACACACACACACACACACACACACACACTGTGCCATAGCCATGTAAAACAAATAACCCAATATATATATTTATATTTTAAATTCAAGTTACATATATTGACGGGCTCGCTTTGCCATTTTCCAGTGTCTGTTTTTTTTCTACTTATGCTTAAGCATACATTCTTGTTTTATTACAATTAATATATATATATATATATATATATATATATATATATATATATATATATATATATATATATATATATATATATATATATATTTGTATCCTGTTGTGACCCTTCAAAACACGTTTTAGTAAAAATAGGTGGAAGTATTTTAAAAAAAAAATATTATTGCTATTTTGTAAATACAAGATATGTAGCCTGTTTTATTTGGATAGTACAGTCAGCAGTCGTTTTTACTTTTCGGGTTTAAAAGCCGTTTTTCTTAGCACTTAGCAGGCAGCTGAATGTCCTCGCGCAGTCCCCGTGCTCATTAGGGAAACGGAAGGAGACAATATCCACAGTTACCCGTGTTTCTGACACAGTTCAAACTCCGCAATTAAATCGAAACCGTTGCAAGCAGCTGCACGAGGGAAAAATCAATTCTGCCAATGACTTTTCCGTTTTGAATACACTTTCTAAATAGTGTAACACGGTATCTGTGTATATAGTAATCGATATACCAACCTTCTCTCCCTTTCACCAAAAATGAAAAGTTTTACGAAGTAAAGACTCTGAATTTTTAACTATTTTATAACTATTAGAAATATAGCCTACGTATTTGTGTTTGTATAATAGACTAACACCAGGAGGCCTCGCGGTTAATTAGTAGACTAATAAAAAATATATACATCAAATCTAAAATAAAGTGAGGCGGGCAACGCATTTTTGATGCAGACATTTCTACAACCAGTGTTACATTTGCAGGGTTATTTCGCCGTTTCTGCAAAATACTACCGAACTAATATCTTGCTTTTGTCAGTCAGGGGTTTCTAAAAAATATACAAATATTATTATTATTATTATTATTATTATTATTATTATTATTATTATTATTATTATTATTATTATTATTGTAGCATATATCCTATACATTCAGTTTGAAAGTAAAAATGTGCTGATTATCTGAACAAATCAACTTAAAATAAAACCAAATTCATGTTGTTTCAAGCATTGGGTGCATGTTTTTTTTTCCTGTTAATTAAATCACGTTGTCACTCGTATGGCTGATTGTCATTTGAATCGTGTTACTTCTGTTATTTTTACTTTACTTCCCTTAGTGGGATACAACAAATGTAAGAGAACTTCATCTTATCAAAGTGAAAATGAAAGGCCTAGTACAAACCGTTTTGTCTAAACGTGAGTTGTGTTTTATATTTTTGTATTATTACAATTAAAACAAATAAATAAATCAATACATAAATAAATAAATACATAAATAAACCGTATAGAAATAATTTCAGAAAGTCTTTAGAGCTGAGAGTTTGGTGAGAAGGAACTGCTTGCCTTTATAATAGGGCCTATCATAAAATCGTTTCACACCGGTATTTTCGTCTGTTTAAATCCACGAATATGCTTTCATATATTATATATTTAAATATTATGTAGCAATTACATGTTTTGTCACATAATATACACTATACAGTAAAATGTATAGATAATAATAATAATAATAATAATAATAATAATAATAATAATAATAATAATAATAATAATAATAAATGTGACACCCAACTAAAGTTCAGGAAACTTTACAAGTGACTCCACGATAACTGTTTTAAATTAACTTGTTTCAGAACCTATATAGGCAGTGCGTCCCATTAGGAGCTGGGAGTGAAAGCAGGGGGCTGCAGCTAAGCCGGCGTAGCTGGTTAGGGACCCCGGACCCGGCACAGGGAGTGGGTAGGGGTGCTCACAGTCTCTCTCCAGGCTCCCTTCCTGCTTAATCAATTATGTTCCAGCGAACCCCCTCTAAACTGAGCGCTCATTATGCATATTCATAAATCACAGCGCCCGGGCCTGACACTGATTGATGTAATTATCTTTATTTTTTAAACTCCTTTCTCTGAAGCTCCAGCAGCGAGGGAGTGTAGAGGAAGTGGCAGAGAGAGAGAGAGAGAGAGAGAGAGAGAGAGAGAGAGAGAGAGAGAGAGAGAGAGAGAGAGAGAGAGAGAGAGAGAGAGAGGAGACCGATGAACGGTGGTATAGGCTAAACTTGGACATCCTTGCGCTGTCAAACTCGCCAACAAGTTTATGTTTTAAAAACTGCACAGTAACACCATATTACAAAAAACGCACGCTCACCTTTTGTGTTAATTGTCATGTATTTATTTATTTATTTATTTACTTATCTTATATTTAAAAAATAATTAAACAAAACGACCGTCATATATATATATATATATATATATATATATATATATATATATATATATATATATATATATATATATATATATATATATATGACGTTTCTTTGTCTTCTGTATATTAACAACTACATTAATAAGTTCACTCTAACACCGGTCGTTTTAAGTTTAAATATTACATATGAAACGTAATTTTTTTTTTTAAAGATTATTTCTGCTTTGTTAATAATATTTATATTCACAAGTATATGTCTTTCGATGACACTGTCTTACAAAGCGTTCTGAAAGTCAGGTCTTCAAGCAGAGAACACATTCAGAACCGACAGGAGCGCAATGCTATTAATCACTTTAATTCAATTTAAATGCTACAAAGGGATATTTCTGGTGTGTTAAAAAAATCCTTCCCCTCCTATCATTGCATAAGATATCTGATTAAAATGCTGAACAAGAAACAAAGTAACAATGACTGCAGCCTGCCTGCATATCCATACATGTCCAACAGGCCTCTGTGCTACTTAGCAAATGGAAGATATTAAGCAACATTTCGCTTAAAGCTACATGGAGGCCATTTCCATTAGGACACAGTGTCATTCATTTATTCACACGGTAAGTGGATGTCCTTGTGGCTAATGAGTAATAATCAACACTGACTCCACTTTATTCCTTTGCTTCCAGCAATGTTAAATACTCTGATGCAGTCCCTGTGCTGGTACATTGGAGAATCGGCTTTGAAAGTGCTAAATAAGAAAGAAAAAGAAAGCAAGCCAGCAAGAAAAAAACCCTCCAATTCCAAGAAACAACCCCAACTGATCCTGACACTTTCACTGTTTTAATGCTTCCCCTTTCCTCAGTACAGCACTGTCTACAGACTGCAGAATGCTAATAATATGCATGTCTCTGCCTACAGGGTGCAAAGTGGCATGCCTCTGTTATTTGATTGTATTTTTATCGTATGCACAGGTGCCCTGGTTAGCTTTCTAGTCCATTCTGCGTCCCGCTGGGTATCTAGTTTTCTTTGGGATTTTGTTCTTTTTTTAATAGACGAGCATTTTACTGTATCTGATCCCTCCTCACACCCCCTTCCATACTCTTTACAGACTATGCTGATTTGTTGAAATTGTTTTAAAGGATATTTGATCACCAAGTTCTACCAATTTCAAAGATGGTCCACATGTACCCTTTTTAACTAATATAGAGCCACATTGCCACACTGAGAGCACAAGCTCAGAAGGTGTGATGCTTGTGTGGCAGCCATGGTCTGGTGCTGCAATATATTACAGTATATTTTATCCTCCAGAATTGTCTTAGTCTTAGTATTGTTACAGTGTGTTAACTTTTATAAGTTATCAGCACATCAGTGTTAAGGGAATTCTCTGCATTCATTCAGAGTTTACTCAGATACTGTGGTTTTTTTGCTTCGTTTTAATTTTTTTATTTTTTATTTTTTATTTTTTACAATTTGATATAGTCTTAGCTAAGGTGCTTTTGCCTGTGTTCATAAGTTGCTCTTGATTTCTAGTGTCCTGCCATAGACATACAGTATGAAACACTGGCTAGATCAAGCAAAGTGACTAGAACTAGAAGTGAACTAAGCCACAGAATGATTTCAAACCTCATAAAAAGGTAAGGGCACAGCACACACACAACCCTATAATGTGTCATTTGGAGCTGCTAACTCTTACAAGTTCTACAAATGTGATACTGTGTGGAGGGCCGACCCCAAGTGCAAGCTGTCCTTGCTGCTGTTTCACCGCTGACTCGAGCAGCACATTAAAGATGGGATCTGTGCTTTAATGTGCTCACAGATGCTCTCTGCATCCTCGCTTCAGGTACAGGCTGAGGTTTATCATACCTTTCTAAAGCATTAGATAGGCACTCTCCACTTTTAGTGTTGCCCTTCAGGGTGACTGCAAAGCACTGTAAAGTGGATAATACTATTCAAATACCCTGGCCTCTTTTCTCTCACAGTGCAAGGATGTCTCATATTAGTACTGTCAGACTTATTACAGATAACCTAATTGCAGTTCTGAAATGTTTTAAAACATCGCCTACTGTTTAAAATATATTACATTTAAAAATCTAACAAAGAGGTAAGTAATCCCTGAATGTAGCTTGGGTGTTTACTGCAAGCTTAATTAAATATATCTGAACAAAGTTGTAAATAAAACATTTTTTAAAAAGTGTTAAATACTGTCTTTGGAAAATTAACAGCTCTTGGACATTAGAAATACATAAAGCACAGTTCACTCCACGCTTAATCAAATTACCTCTGTCATTTTGAGTGAATTTTATTGATGCATGGACATTAGCAAGTGTAGTCGCTGTGCACTACAGTGAATCATATTAAATAAATGTATTGTTGCACTGAGCAAAAACACACATAAAAGAGAGCCACGTTTTTATAATATTGAATCAATGAAACAAAATCGAATCTGTCTTTTTGAAAGGCTGTGGCTTTCGATTGATCCAATAAGGATCGCTCACTCCTCTTTCACACAGAGGGGCTTAAAATGGAGCCGTCAGCAGTAATTTAAATAAAAGAAAATAAAGAGTAAATAAATAGAAGAGATTCTCATTGCTGGGCTAAAAAACAGTCCAGTGAATGAGAAGGGACACAAATAAAGAAAGATGACTTGTGTTTTCATCCATTCTCCACTTCAGCCTTTGTTTCCCATCCCCTCCTTGGACAGGGTATTCAGAGAGTGGCAGCGCGGACCCTGGGATGTACAAATGTCATCTCTATTGTGTTCCTGGCCTGGCTTTGAAGCTGCTTCAGGTCTTTGTCTGCAGTCCTAATCCCTTTATAGGGCACTCCGGATTGTCCGAGCTGAACTTTACTGAAAAAGTTCCTCTTTTTTTTTTGAAAACAAATAATAATTGCACCAATAAAAAGGAAAATAATATCATATTTAAACAGCTGAATAGAATTCACTACAAATTGCATTACTTGTGCTGGCTTAGTCCTTAAAATGTCAGTAATCATCTAAAGCAGCAAAGTAATTGATAGTACGGTATGTTACAATCTGTACGATGCAAACTTTTTAACAATCTGTTTATTTCTTCACAGACACCTAGAACACAACAGCTACATGATTCAGCAGAGTCATATAAGCAAAGGAACAAAACAAGCACATTTTGCTCTGTTTAGGTGGGAAGGAGACAACCACATCTTTTCCAGGGGGGTTAACATGTTTCTTTAGCTTTGCATTGAGTGTCTAATGGTCTCGCTGTTTTTAAGGTATTCTTTCAGATATTTTTTTGCTGGGTGCTAGTGGGTAGGTATGAGACAAAGGCTGTATAAAGTCTTATTCTTCAGGGCTGGGCCTGGAGGGAGGGAGGAAGGTGATTTCATGCCTTTTGTGGTGGAGGTTAGGGAACTGAATTCTTTCACTGAATTACAATAGTAACAAGTGGGACTTGGGGGGACCTCATGGGCTTTTGTAGTGCACCCATCTGAGAGACTGTGCTTTTCATAGCCCTTCAGATTTATTTTGTTGAAGTTACAGGGCAATTATGGAAATGCTCCCTTTGAAGCCAGGCCGAGCTCTCTTTATTTTCTTCCCCCTGACAAAGCAAGGCTTCTTTGGAAAAGCCTCTATTAAAAAAAATAAAAAAAATAAAAATAAAAATAATATACTTTTTAATTTATTTATATATTTTTTTACAAGTAGGCAATCATTTAATAGTTTTATTTATTATATTTTTGTGAGTTGCTATTTAAGCAGTAGTCACTTGAGTGGTGTTGATAAAAAAAATAAACGTTTGTAATAAAGGGTGACCTTTTGAAGGTTATGGGAAGGAAGTGAAAAGTAACAGTGACTGACACCGTAGGAATGGGCTGGTCTAATCAATGTGTTGGTACATGTCGGGTTTCTGATGAAAAGGACCTCAGTGCTCTGGGCTTGCAGATGACTGGCATACAGACTGTATGTTTGGCAAAAATCACAGGCTCAGCTGCCCAGGGTTCATGCCAGGCCAGTGCGGTTGTCAGCGCCGCTATTTTAGCAGGGTGAGCACTTTGCTCCCTTTGCCTCACAACCAAGTAACAGGAGGTCAAGAATGAACAGCCCTGTACTTTCTCAGCTTTGTACATTATTTATCATTGTACTACAGAATTTAGATGCACTGTGTGAACTAATAAGACATATTTTCTCCTCCACTTGAGATAATGTGATGGGGGGATGTTTAAGAGTGCCCGTTCTGTTTTGATGAGGCCTGCGGGACTGGCTGACCGATGCAGTGCAGGAATGCAGTGCAGGAATGCACTGCATCGCGTTTCCTTCGCTTTCCAGTTAGGTTTCAGCAGGTTCGTTTGTGTAACAGGGGGAAGCGGGCGTTTGGTTTCTGGTGTATTTTATTTTTAATTATCTGTAGGTCTTTCCAAAGCACTTTTCAAACCTGTCCAGATTATCACAAAGAAGATTCAGTTATTTCTGATTTTAACAGCATTGTATAACAATATGATTTTTGCAGTGTTTTTCTAGTCTATTGTTATCAGTCTGTTAAATGACACCCAGATCCTTTAATCGATGGGTAATCAGTGGAAAGCCGGCCCCTGATTGGAATGTAAGAGAGCACAGCTGCTCTTTTAAGTTCAGTGCAATACATGAATTACAATAAAAAATAACTTTATACACAAGGAGTGTGCATTAGTAATCCTTTGTGTTATATTTGCTTTCCATCAAAAAGCAAATGTTTGTTTTATTACACATTCCCCTGAAGTTCACTGAAAGTTCAGAAATATGTCAACTGTTTAAGGAACAGTGTTGGGTATTGTGAGGGAAGCGTGCCGGCCAGCGAGAACAATTGCTTTAGCAGATTCTTAGCTGCACCACGTCTTAGATCAATGCTTATGGCATGGAAGCTGGGCTTTCAAATCAATTGAACTTCGCAAACCCCCCCTTGCAATAAAAGTAGGTGCTAAAATCAATGAGGAAAACAGAAACTGTTTCAAGTTGTGCAAATTGTTTTTGTTAATTGATTACATATAGAACCCTGAATATAGAGTAGCAATGCCGGACAGCATTTAATACCAGGGGCAGTGCCAGTATTAAGTGCTGCTTAATATATGTAAGTAAATATATATGCATATGTTTGTAGAAGGGCACAGGAGCAAGGTTTTGTTGTTGTTGTCGAGGTTGTTGAAAGTTTTTGGACAGGGTGCTGTTGTTGGGGGGGGAACAGCAATGTGTACAGTGAGCCCATCAGCAGCAGCAGAGCTGTCAGATGGTCAGCCCCCAACAGGAGGGGTGTGTGGGAAGCTGGGAGGAGGAACTGCAGTTTGAGGGAAAGCCTTCCTGTCTGCCTACCTGCCTGCCAGTCCGAGGTACTGGCAGAGACACACAGTACAGCAGGGTGTCATTCACAAAGCAAAAACTGTGCCATGGCCATTGCAATTACAAGTATACCTAGTATCCCTTTATTGATTTATATATAGTTGCAGCTAGTTAAGTTTTTCTTAGAATTTCTTTTAAGTTAACGATGCGACTATCACCCTTTAATTGAAGATTGTTTTAATATGACATTTCTATCCCTTTCAGAAGAGTTGTCTTCAACTTTTGCACTTACTGTAAAATAGAATACCCTATCTCACCATTTCTTTTCTGGTCTATGAAGAAAATTCTGTAAGGGAACAAGAAATTCTGTATTTTTTACCACAGCATCTCCAGTATCTACAAGTACTTTTACAAAAGCATACTCTGTAGCACAGAATGTCCTCAAATTGAAGTCTGAGCATCCAAACTGAAAGATTGGCAGTCAAGAGTCTTAAGAGATTTTTTTTTGTTTTTTTTGGAAACAACACCGCATAAGGCCATCAGAAAATAAGCAAGGGGAAGAAAAGGATTTGAATGTTTGCAATGGCTTGTGGGGAGAGCCCTGCTAAGTGAAGCTAACACCACCCAACACTTTTTCCTTTATCTCCCAGTCCTCTCTGGGGATCCTAATTTATTTTTCACAGGCAGGTAGCGCGGTTTCTTCTCATAATGTGTCTATTCCAGCTCTTGTTCAAGTCAAGTGGAGTTCTAATGGTTGTGCGGAGGAGAGGGATGATTGATTATCAGCACCTTGGCACCTGACAGGCGAGGCTCTTAAGACAATGAAAATGACTCTAATCTGCACATTCATCACCACTGGTAACTGAATTATAGGTGGATGTAGAGGTCATTGCAGATCATCTTTACAGATATCCATGAGTGTGATATGAATTGTTTAATGACATACTCACACCATGTACACGCCTGTGGAACAGTACGATGCGTAACCTTATCCCACACACGCACACCGTCCAATAGCGGCCAAAAGCAATTCAGTTTAATTCAGGTGCATTAGTTGAGAGGAGAGATAATATAGTTTTTAAATGCCATACCTCGTTGAGGAATCTGGCATTTATATCTGAAGGTATCCAATGTTATTGTTTTAAAGAAAACACAAAGCATCGAGGGTTGGTGTGATAAGAGGCAGTCAGAAGGAGATGTACATAAAAGTGCAACACAGCTTTAACATTGTTCCATGATATCTAAGAAACGGGCCCCTGCTTTCTTTTTTCTTCAATACTACAGGCTTACGACTTATGCAATGCATATATACCTAGTAACCCGTTAATGCAGAGACTGCTTATATTGGAAACATATATGCTAGCATCAGCCTTTAATTGAAGGTTGCTTAAATGTGGCCTTTCTATTATTATTCATATATTTACAGCTATGGCCAAAGGTTTTGCATCCCCCTTTAGAATTAACACATTCTGCTTCATAAAGTCGAATGAAACCTGCTGAATAATGTAGTGTAGTTTTCCATATACATAATTAAAAACTGACAACAGTTAAAAAATTTGACATTTACAAATCTAACATGAAATACTGTACACTATTATGGCTTCCGGTAGACTTTTGCTATATAATTTTGTGGTTTCTTTGTTTACATGATGTTAAATAAAAGATCAAAAATATGTTCATATCAGTTTTTTTTAATTTTTGTTTTTTTAATTATGTCTTAAGATTCTAGGTGATGCACTTTGCAAGTCATCTCCCACACACATCTATAATAAGTGGCTGCAATTCCAATGTATTTAAATGTAAACTGTTGCATTCCAATGCAGTAAACATCAATTCATGATGAGGTCTTGGGTTGTTTATGCAAGTGTGGGGTGTGGGACCCACAATGAAATTCTGAATCCCAGAGTAAATCCGAATTGAAGCATTTGAAAAGAACCTGTTACATTGTTACTGGTAGTTTATATCAGCATATTCATTTTAGCTTTTTCATGGCTAGAAGTATAATAATAATAATGATAATAATAATAATAATAATAATAATAATAATAATAATAATAATAATAATAATAATAATAATAATAATAATAATAATAATAATACACAGTTGCAATAAATTGGTCTTCATTTTTGTTCATGTTTTGTTGCATTCTGAAATTTGTTAAGAATGCTGTCTGTTCTGTTTAAAAATACCTGTTTTAACAGAAAAGAAACACAACTGCAGTTCATAGTTAGTACATAGAACATTTTAATTTAGAAATTTTAATTTAAAACAGAATAATTTAATTGGAACTCATTTTATTTGTATTAAGGATTCATATCTTAGTGAAATATAATGGCCTCAGATATCAAAATCCAACCCTTTTGTGGAGGTGGCACTTAAAGTTCATAATGAATTCACAGTTAATCATTAATTCATGATGCATTCCACACTTACTCACAGCAAAGCATAACCTTTAACCTTACCCTCACCCTGATTCCCACACTGCTTCTAGTTCTGCAGGGGAAATGCGTCACACATTGATGCTTGCTTCAAACTGTACGAATGTAAAAGAAATCAATAGGAACGTTCCAGCATGGTGACACCCGAACTCCTTCTCTGATTGTGAAGTGGACAGTGTGTATTACAGAGTGCAGATTGCCAGTTCTGATCTGAACCCCTTCTCTGATTGTGAAGTGGACAGTGTGTATTACAGAGTGCAGATTGCCAGTTCTGATCTGAACCCCTTCTCTGATTGTGAAGTGGACAGTGTGTATTCAGAGTGCAAATTGCCAGTTCTGATCTGAACCCCTTCTCTGATTGTGAAGTCAGAAGAAGTAAGCTGCCCTGTGTCTGCTTGGTCTTTCTGCAGCTCAGCATGAGATGACCAGTCCGTGATTGACAGGTGTTATTCAAGGAGGGCCTGGAGCAGCTCTCCTCTCTCACTCTCTGTCCTGTGCTGCAGATTGATCCATTCTCTCCACTTTTTCTTTTCTGCAGCCAGACACAGATGTAGAACAGATGTAGAGTACAAAGTCCCAGCTACAACAACAGCACCACCATCACCACCAGCAATGCCTTCTCCAGCACCATCACCACCAGCAATGCCTTCTCCAGCACCATCACCACCAGCAATGCCTTCTCCAGCACCATCCCCATGTAAAGGAGGCTTTACAAAGTGTAAATTACTTGCTGATTGGTGATCAGCCATAGAAATGACAGCTCAGTAAGTTAATAGAGATCCATACCAAAGCAAGGATGTTGGCTAGCAGACAACCTTGTCCGTTTGGACATGAAAACAGATGTGGGCCTTCTTCCTCCAGGAAACACATCTCCAAGCTGCTACTGGTGAGGAAAAGACTCTTTCAACATTCGACTTCAGGATCAAATAAAATGTCATTTATATGCCAAACACTGGGCATCTTGGAAAGCGTCCGTCTGAAAAGTGTTATTAAATATAAGGAATGCACACAAGGAGGATCGAAAGCGGAGCAGAAGGTTGAACTAAGAAAGAATGCTGAAGCTGCATAGAAAAAAAATAAGAATTGATGACTTGATGGCAATGCAGATATATTACAATGCAAAACAACTGCCTACAGAATACATGGTTGTGTATTTAACAGATACAGTACACGACGCACGGAAAGTAAAATGAACCAGATCCATTTGCTGAGTAAAAGGCACAACAATTCCTTTTTTATATATATACAGTATATATAAATCTGAAATCCGTAGGATAATGAGATACAGATGGGTTTAATTAACTAGGTCATAGAAAGGATCATTTATGAATTATACAATTCGAGTAAAGCAACATGCCATTTAATTTGAGTTATTGGAATGAATTACACAGCATCTGAAGTAGCTGTCCGTTGTGCTTTTGTGTTGAGTTGCCCCTAATAAGATAAGAGTTTATATGTACGTGTCATGTTGTGTGTCTCAATGCAGCTGGAGGTAGTGCAATGAGATCATAAAGTATTATTATTATTATTATTATTATTATTATTATTATTATTATTATTATTATTATTATCATTATTATTTATTTCTTAGCAGGCGTCCTTATCCAGGGCGACTTACAATTGACACAAAATATCACATTATTTTTACATACAATTACATTATTTTTTACACCTTATTTTTACATACAATTACCCATTTATACAGTTGGGTTTTTACCGGCGCAATCTAGGTAAAGTACCTTGCTCAGGGGTATAGCAGCAGCGTCCCCCACCTGGGACTGAACCCACGACCCTCCGGTCAAGAGTCCAGAGCCCTAACCAAAGTACTCGTCCAGTAGGATCAGATTCTTTTGTACAGTGGTTAAGACACTGGCTAGGGAGCAGTGAGGATGCCAGTTCACACCCAGTCTCTGCCTCTTGCACATGGGATTCTCATAGCTGGAGTATATTAACCCAAGTCATGTTAACCCAGTCATTCAAAATACTTGTTTCATGAGCAAGTTCATATCAACATGGAGATCAGCATAGACATCACCTGATACACTAATTCACAAGATGATGGCCCTGGTTTCTCTTCTACTGTGTGTAGCAGAATGGAGGCTGGGCACTAAACAAGTGATCCGAGCACCGCAAACGAAAGTCTTAACCACTGCAAAAGAGCCGGGTTCATCTGCGTTCGTGGTTTTAGAGCTTTTAACCTCACCTCACCGACAGGGCAGTGTATCACACAGCATGTGCTAGCTCCTTTGATATGGACATGCCTCTCAACAAGTGACAGGTGTTCCCTGTTCCCTGCTACATGTTTTTCTATATTTAACTTCCTAGTTATGAAGGACTGAAGAAATGAAGCCACATGTCTCAGACCAGAATACCTTTTCTTCTGACACGAAATGCTCCCGCTGCATTCATTTAAATCGCTGAGTACATACAGTCAATCAATGTATGGATCTATGCAGTCAAAGAGTCTGTGTTTTGCATGATACAAGGATTTATAGTGTAAGCCTAAACTGTGCTGTAGATATTACTTATAGGTACATATAAATGAGTTAACTTGAAGACACAGTGGAAGAGCTATTTTATTATGTGACCAAAGAGGGCTTATCTGCATTACATTCACTGAGCACATAGTTCAGTACATGCATTTTTACCATTCTTTCACTGCTCTTTACTGCACTTTGCAATGCAATAAACATATTCATTTGAATTCCATTAACTCAATGTTCCCTGATCCCTAAATTTCAGGGCATGGGCTTTGTTTCCATTCATGGTTAGCAGGGAATGGAGTGCAGTCTTCTAGTATACTGTAATGGTTCGCTTGGTTGGCATGATGTGGACCGTGTGTGTTTGTTAGAATGTTCTAATTCATCGTCTGATTCATGTTTTTTATTATTTTTTATTAAAAGGGGGATACCACTTAATAAGATTTCAAATAAAAGTATGGGTGACAAACACCTTGAAAAATGCGGTTTCATGTTTTTACAGTCCTGCACTTTTCAATGGCACTCTCAATTTTTAGTAATAAAGCTATTTAAAGCAAGTAGTAGCGTCCTTACCAACAAAATAAATAATAATCATGTAATTTATATGTGTAACAGAAATGTCAACCACATTGTTTCTATATATTCCATTTCAACAGTTCAACTTAATGCAAATGTCATAGAAACAAAACAAGTGTTCATAAAACCTTTAGCACAGTGTTTTGAAACATAAGAATAAACACCATCTCCTCTAGAAAAAAGCAAAGTGAGTACCATGGATAGCAAACCAAATAAATAACAAATAAAATCGTTCTTAAAAGAGCGACTTCAAGTTTCATGATCAGGGCCTCATATTTCAAAAGATCTTTTTAGCACAAAGGTCAATGTGGTTAAAATAGCAGTCATTTTTCATTATGAACCAATACATTGGATTCTATAAGCGTATCTCATGACGTGCATATAACTGAACACAACTGTCTTGTGGGACTAATACACAAAGAGAAGCTTGTAAATATAAGGGCTATGATATCAGATCCTACAACTACTGTGGGGTCCATATACAGAGGCATCCGGGGGTAATGTTAGATATTTATGACTTTCCCTCGGTAGGAGTAATGACAGGGAACTAATATTCCGCGTGTTCTCATATTTTCAGCCTGACATTAATATGTCATCCCTCTGTCTTGGTAACTTGAGGGCAGGAGCCTTGAGTGACGTGCGGCCACACCAGCAACCCCAAAACACATGTATGAGCCGCCACACAGAATGTATAACACTCTTCACACACACCCTCCAAATAATGAGGGCTGCGCTGCCCTTCGGAATGTTCTCCACTGTCTTGCGAGCTGTCTGCTGGGGTAAGCAACAGCAGCGCTGCATATACGAAAGCTACTTGCCACAGAACTGTCAGAGAGGCTCTGATTAACTTGACACGCAGGGGAAAGATGCCGATATGAACCAGAAATGCTGGCCACACCATTGTCCCTCAGCTTGCCCTAAACATTCAAACAATTTAGCCTTGTTGTGCAGAGTCCGGGCGCAGTGGCACCTCTCATAGTTCAAAGACCTCCCTCCCGTTTGTTCTGCTAGTTAAACAGCATGGCCGGAACCGCCTGTGTTTACTGTGACCCTCCTGATTTCTCCATTGCAGAGCTAGTAATTGAACCCGGGTCATGTCACTGATTAAGCCATGCATAGTATATTGTACTGGAGCTCCTTTAGTACTTGGTCAAAATGCATCCTGTCAAACTGTTGTGGTCGATAGAGTTTGTTTACTGTCTGCGTGTGGCATGTCGTGGTTATTGGTGGTTCCGACGTCTTAATCTCAGTCTTTTTGTCCTGTGACTGTTGGCTCAGTTCTGTATGCAGTGTATGGTATTGTATGTGGTATGTAGTATATTTGAGAATATGTTTCTTGTTCAACAGTTGTGTACAGTTCTAACCAGAGATGTTTCACACAGATGAAAGAAACAACATTCTTTTGGTTTTACATCAAACCAGCAAAGCAATCAGTAACTATCTTGGAAAGGGAGAGCCAGATTATACTTAACCCTGGGGTTTAATGTTCTACATGAACATTTGGGTTAAATAGCATGTAATTAAACTCTAATACAAAAAAATGACTATGAAGTTCCATTAACTGACAAAACAGCAAACAGAAATCAATGTATATTAAGTAGAAAAATGAACTGTAACATAATTAGAGAATTTCTATTAAATATTGATTTACTGAAGTCACGAAAAACCTTCCTTTTGATTAAACACGTCAAATAGTACTTATATGTAGTTATTTAAGGGTCTATTAATTTTAAATATATACACATTACCATTTGACAAGGAAAAGAAAGTGAAAACCCAAATTGCTATTACATACGTATAACATAGTTAGAAACTTTCTAAAATTGGAACTTATACAATTCATGAACAAAACTGTTCCTTTGAGATGTTAACCAAGTACAATAATGATAAACTTATTTAAACCCATTCTGTTACTGATTACCAATCTTACGTTAATGTGCTTTAGGCATTCATTTCCCTTTAATGAGAGATATCTACTTATGCATTATTCAATATTTAGCATGACAAAAATGAAACTAGTGACAGCTATGAAGGCTGAATTATTTTAGAGAAATGTCTCAGCAAACGATACATCCAGGCCAATCAATAACTCATCCCGTACTGTTATGCATGTGACATGCACATCTTTGCTTTTAAAATAGTTTTTCTGAAATGCTGGTGCAGTGTAAGCGTGTTATACACTGTTTATATCACAACAGGCCAGGCTATGTTTTATATATACGTGTTTGCTACGGTGATTCACTTATAGAGATGTGCTTGTTATATGCAGGTGAGTGCTATTTGCTTTAAGCTACGGTAATTCCACCAGAGATCTCAGCATTAACTCACAAGGCTTTGGCACGCTGATGTGGAATATTATCCCACTCCTCCAGCTCTGAAGGGTTATGTTATTTAAAAGCGCGCACCACGATTTCACTGGATCCCAGAGCAGATCTGGCTGTGTATTGGAGGGAATGCATCTCTCCCTCCTGACCGTGGCAGCGATCCAGAGTGTTTGTGTATTATTGAACTGGAACATCTATCTTCCATCTGGAAAGAAGTGGAGTGCACAGCGTATCCTGCAATCAGTTTATTGGCTTAAAGAGTATGTGCAGTTTTACTGTGCACTTACTGCAGCTGTCAGCCATGTTTTACCATTCAGTACTCTGTGCTGTACCATGCTCGCCTATGCTTAACCACAATGCTTTGCACTTTGCACTTTTCCATAAAAGGCTACAGTTATCCAAAACTGTCGACTCACATTTTTGAACAAGAATGAGAAGTATTAATAATGTGATAAATGTGTCTTAAATGACATTGTGTCAAAATTGTTGGGGGCATTGACAAGCTATACCAGCGTTCTGACATTGACATGAGTACTGCATTCCACAGCAGAAAAATAAGATCTATACACAACCCAGAAAGTGAATTGCTTAAACGTTAACACCCGTAAGACATATTTGAACTTTGTTTAAGTGTTCAGTCACCCACCCCTTCTTGTAACATTATTTCTGCATCAGCAAGTGAAAATGTTGTTGTGATATGCAAAACACATGCACAACAGAAGCCTTGATATTATGAGCAACTTAGGCAATGTCTCACTCAACTCTTGTCTGGGTTCTTGAAGATGTTTTTGCCTGCAAAGAGTTAAAGCAGTTGCAGCCTTTGAAACATAAAAAAAGTATTTTCCATGTCAGTCTATTTGTGCAAATTCAATAAAATAAATGTTGAATACTAATAAAGTGCACTTTATTTTCTTTGGCTCGCATCCTCCCCGCTTTTTCCTTGCATTGCCGGAGTCATGCCATAGACGGATCATTTTTCCTGAATCGATTGAAGTTCTGCCATACAGGCTGGAGATGATTTGCTGAAATGCTCCTAAGATATTCCCTGTTCTCTTCAAGCAGAAATTCAATTTATGGACACTTTTATTACAGCGTCTGTCAAGGACCAAAAGAGGTTTATAATCACCAACATGTATCTGATCTGATTACACAAGGCAGTTGGTTTAGCCAATATGTTGTCCATTATATCATGGGCAGGACATTCCAAAAAAATTCAAATCTGTAAAGAGAAAAGTAATGAGAAATAAGCTTGTGTTTAGGAACTTTGAAACATGTTTTCTTTTTAAATCCAGGGAGGGGTGGGCTGTGCTCTTATGTAGAATCTGTCTGACTGTGAAAGAGATCAAGGGAAATGCTGCTCTCAGGGCCAGGCTTCCAGTGGCATGGCAGAGTGGTCCCTTCCCCTGGAACAAGAATTCATGGTCACGCTTTATGCTAAGGGAACTTTGTAAGAAAATTAGCATGTTAACATCAAATGTTTGTCATGTTTTGTTAACTGTTAGTTAATATAAATATGTCGCTAGTGTGGCAAGGTGCCAGACCCTTTTTGTTGTTGTTGCACTTATTCCTGGTCCGTGACATCACCACACCTGTGCTCTACAGCCACTCTGCCACATATGGTGTCCTGCGTGGGATAAACGCCTCCAGGACCCGGACAAGGAAGGAGTGATGTACGTTTTTTATTTATTTTTCAAAAAGTGTTTTTGTCCCGAGTTCACCTCCCGAGGGTCCGGGGCTGGCGCTGTCTCTACTTTTTGTATTGCAGGAGGGTCTGGAGCCCCCGCTGTCTGAGGGTCCGGAGCCCCGCTGTCTGAGGTCCCGGAGCCCCGCTGTCTGAGGGTCCGGAGCCCCGCTGTCTGAGGGTTCAGAGCCCCGCTGCCTGAGGGCCCGGAGCCCCGCTGTCTGGGGGTCCGGGGCCACCGCTGCTGGGGGTTCTGGAGCAGTCGCCTCCCGGGGGTCCACTCCAGCTGTTGGCTCCTGAGGGGATGCTCCTACCCTGTCCTGCACCGGCCGGGGTGACTGGGTCTGCCTTGCCTGGGGTCGCCTGCTCGCCGTTGCCTGGGGACGTCTGCATGCTACGGGGCAGGGTTGCCAGTATGCAACTCGAGTTGCCACTGGGGGGCCAGTGGAAGCCTCTGTCCTCACCCTTGGAGCATGGGGAGGAATTTTGGGACTTTAAGAGGGGAGGTGGCCGTTGAGGCCATGTGTGCTGCGCACAAAGGGGTGTATGTGGCAAGGTGCCCGTCCCTTTTATTATTCATGCATTATTATTTGGGAGTATTATTATTTATAAAATTGTGTTTGTGTGCGGGCGGATGAAAGCCATTCGTCATTTTTATTTGAGAGCAGCGAAAAGCCGTCTTATAATGTATAGTCAGCGTGGATGGGGCTAATACCCCATCCCTAAAAACTCTCGTGGGAATGTAGCTGGAGCCTTAACAAGGTCATTTAATAATAGGTAATAAAAAAAAGTGTTTTGTACAAGAAACATAATCTAGTCACATAAAGTACTTTTTGTCCTTTCAAAAATGCCTGGGCATAACATGGTTAAGCTGTAAAATATTACAATATATTTTATATGACAGCCAAGCAAAACGGAACGAAACAGAGGACGAAAGTAATGACAGCCACGATTAGACGAAGGGCTTTTGCCACGAGATGGGCAGCTTATCCAGTTTGAACCTGGATTTCAGTGATGCCGCCATTGACCTCAGAATGAACAAGCTGTGAAAATGTTCCAAAGCTGGTGTAACTGAAATGCTTGAACATTTCAGAGTCGCTGTTTGCTCTGCTGTGAGTTTCTTTCAAGCTCCAGAGGGTGAGACCCATTATCTACAAACCAACCTCACATTCGATCCAGAGGATGAGACCCATTATCTACAAACCAACCTCACATTCAATTTCCATCACTTCTATATATGGTAGCAGTCTGTAAATGTGATGTTTGTTGGCTCTGGGTCCTTATGTGACAGTCAGTGATTTTACTTGACTTGTTCCAGTACTTTCATACAGGAAGACGTTAAAGAAGCACACAATATACCAGTCTAATAGGCTGTAGCATTTTATACCACTTCTGCATACATCAAGTAATTCATCAAAATTGCTGAAGACAGATGTAAGTTAAGAAGGTTCAATAGGGAAAAAAAAGCTACCTACAAAAGTTTATTCAGACTTGGAAACTAACCTCTTTTATTAACGAGAGGGTTATATTTTTCCTAAAAATAACACTGTTTCGCGGTACAGTGGCTAATTTCAAATTCAAGACAGAATTCTGTGTTTACTTTCCAAATTAATTAGGAGATCATCAGTTGTCACTCATTCAGTGTTCCAACTGGCCATGATCTGCACAGAGATTTCATTATGACTGATTAAATTATTGGAAAATATGCACAGAAACCCAAAACGGCATTTTAAAAATTGCCTACTTGTTCCTTATGTTATTTTTGGATGGTTCACTTGGTGGAACTTGAGAGTTTTTGCCAGAATTCTCAAACCAGACACCAATATCACTTTTCCTTGGCAGTTCTTAATGTGCTCTGCGTTATTTAAACTGAGCCAATCCCAAAGGAATATTTTACACGTTTTCTAAGAGCCGTCCAGGTGAGTGGGAGGTGGGATCAAGTTATGACAGGTAAGTAGTTCTTTTTCACAACTTACTTACTGAAGCAAAAGATTGCATCAGTGATTTCAAAAGTATGCTAAAATGTATCAGAAATGATCCCCGGACTTCTTTAAAGCACACGACAGGTGTTTTTTTCTCCATAAGAGCAGAATATCTTTTACAACAAAACAGCGCTTTCGATTAGATTCGCAGCTGTATATCAGTGTATAGAAGGAAAACATTTTTGTGTTACTTTGTGTCCTTAATCAGCTGAGCAAGATAATGGATTAGATACTGTAACAGACAGCAGAGCGGGTGTTAATCGAACAGAATATGCAGGTGTTACTATTGGATCATTAACGATTCATAATGACTGTGCTAAACCTCACACTGTATCTTTGGGTTGGCTACCATATTGTCAGTGTAATACCTAATTCAGTCATAGTAATGCAGAATGGTAGGCAGGCCCAGTAGGTGAAGCAATAGCCACAGTTCTAGAAAAACGCAAGCCAATTCAATTAAAAACCAAGAACATTACGTTGGTTGGTGAACCACATATTGCATGGCACTGTCTAAAGCGAATGTTCAGAAAAGAATTTTGGGAAACCACTTATTAGTATAAAGTTCAGTACCTGTCTGGCCAGTGGACCACGTTTAGAGGAAGGGGTGAGGTACACTGAGCAAAGGCGCAATTCCCTCTCAAAAGATGTTGGGGGCATGACACCGACTTCTTGCAAGCTAGCATTCCATGTTCGACGGTGGTCCACCGAGAGCCGTCAAAGACATCGAGACAGTATCAATCAGCAGGAATAAATAATACCCACGCAAAGCTGTGTGACAACATCGAGATCATAATTCTGCCAAGACATGCCATTGGAATACCACATTGCTGACAGCGCTCCAGCTTGTCTAGAAGGAGAATCTCGGGCCCCTGATGTGTTCAAACTGCGGCGCGGGGGCAGACCGCATCGTGGAACCATTCTGTTATGTGCAACAGTTTAACGTGCAAACAAGTCAATCAGTGAGTATCAAACCACTGAATAAAGACTGATGGTGAATCAAAAGAGATCCCACGGGCTGGAGTCAGCAACACGTTCGCTGTGCACGGAAAAGGACGCCAGCAGCCGCAAATACAGACCAGCCTAGGGACAAGGAAAGAATCCAGCGTCGGGGGCCAAAACAGTCAGGCAATGTACTGGTACACCCTGAGCCAGGGCTGTGGAATTGAATCCAGCACGTTTCTGCTTGAAAAAGATTAGTCTTGTGCTTTTAATGCTGAAGATTTCAAATGAAATACACTACCAGAGATCAGTTTACAAGGATTAGAGACATCTGTTTTGAAAAAAAAAAAAAAATGAAATTAAATAACATTTGTATATGTTCTGTAAGATTAAATTAAACCATCATTAATAACAGCCTCCCAGCCTGCGCCGCTGTGCAGACGGCACAATGCTGTGTCATACATGCGTATCAAGCCTCACAGGGTCCAGGAGAGTTCATGTTACTGGAGTCTGCTGAGGCTGGGATTATTTTTCTATACAGCTGCTAAAGACACACTAGCAACAGGTGCTTTTCATGGAAATAAAAAAAGTGCCGTCCTTTAGTTGTGATCCTACACCCTGCATCTCCAGAGCAGACACCATGTGGGGTATTAGACTGCTCATTGGATAAGCCTCATTTGGAAATGAAAGCCAGGAACCAAACACTACAGTCAAGTGCAAACAAGGTAAAATCTGTTCTGTTCCTTCTAAGGAAACAGTGGGAGTGCGGACAAAAACAGGAACAGAGTTATTTGGTGGGATTGTCTGGTAGAGAGCCAGGGGAAGCCCTGGTTTTAAACCCCACCACCGGCACTGACATTGAGGTCTCATTTTCTACACTCACAGTTTCTCCATTCCTTAACCCAGGACAGCCAAGGCTCTGGTTATACCAGCAATTCAGAACATGAAAACAGAAACAATATCATTGATGCACTGTAAGCACAGGGTTACAAGTGCAATAGGTACCATACTTAGATGGAGACACAGCAATGCAGTGACCCTACAGAATGCAATTGCTTCTTGGTGTTTCATTCCACTAGAAGCCGGACCCCATCGTACAGCAGATTTTGCAGTTCTGCAGGGTGATCCTGGCTACATTATTAAAAGGATAGGGGCAGCTGGGGTGCGGTGGAAGGCCACAAGTGAGGTAGAACAGACATACTGAAATGTAAGTCAAGCAGAAACTGAGAACAGGATGAACCCCACCCCTGGGGTCTTCAGTGATAGGGGCATTATGAGACACTGGTTCTGAATGAAATGGTTAGCCAGATTCTTATTGACAGGAGTAGGTGGTGAAATGGTTACGACACTCGCCTTTCACCTCTCAGTCCCGGGTTCGATACCCACCTGGGAGACCCATATGAAATGAGCTCTCGTGGTCCTGGTGGATGGAGCAACACCAACACAAATCATTTGGGAGCACAAAACACCCGGAAATGGTGTGCAGTAGTAATAATACAATAACAACCACAGCAATTACATGTATCTAGATATTATATATGTTTGTTTGCTTTCCCATACCCTACAGATTACTATCAGGTATTAAATTATACACCGTGACACACAGATTTGCAAACAGTATTACAGTTCTGCAGTGGGTTGCCCAGACATGAATCCATTATACCATGCCTGAAAGAACCTTGATTACAAGGAGACTTATTACAAGAAGTGTATTGCTTTTAACCAAGAAATCTTGACAAGCTCATTGAGCAGCACTGGAATCTGCACAAAGCATGCTCTTTATTGCCTTTGTGCTGCTCTCAGGTTTCCAAAGATGACGTTTCTTTAAGACCAAGGAACGTGTGAACAGTCAGGCCTGCTCTGTGCCAACTGTGAAGAGCAGCCCCCCGCCCTGGATTTGACTGCATTCTGCACCTGTAGCGGTTTTGTTAGGCATGCAGAACACTGCACCTGCTATCTTGTACAACAGCACTTTCTTTGAACCGCATTGATCCCTGTCAGTGTTTCCAACCCCAGGCATGATAAGACATTGACCCAGCGCACCTCTGTCCAGCAGTGCATCTGCATCCTGTATAGGCCACCCACAGCATGCAAATCAGCTGCTTTCATATCACATTTTCATTTTCCATGTGCTTGCACAACCACTGCCAGTCCCCTTTGTTGCTTGGTAATAAGCGAGGTAGGCAAACACTAGGTGTGAGTCACACCAATCTGAGGCTCTTTGATGAAGCCGACTGTAGGTTTGAAAAAAAAAAAAACAACAACAAATAAAATCAAATAAAGAAAGTGTATCTGGAGTGGAGTGTGTAAACTGTGCTGGCCTGCTATGGAAACACTGTCATTGCGTTTGCTCAGGCAGTTGATATAAAGCGGGAAACGTTTTGCAGCTTGTTGACAGTCCCCTCTTGTTCAGATAGAGGTCACCGGTGATCATCTCGAGCTGCTATAGAGGGTTGACTGGGTGAGCAAAGAGACACAACTTCAAAAAGAGGCTTTGTCAGCTCTCTGAGTGGGTCTCATGCTTAGTGAACAGCGTGTGGAGTGGATGATGAACCTGAGCTGCCTTGATGTTTAGCTACCAGGACATTAGTTTCAGCGTTCAAAGACATGCAAATCTTAAAAGAAAATTCAATCACAAATCAAAAGGTAAAACTTGAGACCTCATCCATAACTCTGTGTACACTGAAGAAGGCATACGCTGAAACGCCTGTTTATTTGACCATTCTTATAGCTATACCTTATAAGAATGGGGCCTGCTCATGGAAAAAATACAGACTATGGACAAAATGTAACAGAAATGTTAAGATCATTCAATGGTGCTGTCCAGTGTTTACTGAGGGTATGGTATGTAAGGACTACAGCTGTTAAAATTTGAATCCAGAGCTGGGGGTGAAGAGGTTAATTACTTTCTCAGGAGAAATCATTTCACGCTGAACTTCGGAGAGTCAAACAAATAGTGCTTAATTAAAAAGATCTGCAACAGGGCTTGAAAACATCTAATTTATTTGTAAAGCACTTGGTTTCGTGTCTATTGATCTTTATTACAATCACTTTTCTCTGTGAAACCTGTGCTGATTTTGTTCAGATCTTACTCCCGTCATTCATAATTACTGATACACTTGTAAGACCAAGGGCAACATCAGAAGGGGTGTAGTTTGAACATGGGTTAAAAGAAGAGATCAAAAATCTCAACGGGGCCTTATTGCAATATTCTGCCCTTGGGCTATACTGTTCCACATATATACCTAGAGCTATGTCTGTCTTTCTTTCTTTCTTTCTTTCTTTCTTTCTTTCTTTCTTTCTTTCTTTCTTTTCTTTTTAACAATTTATAGTTTTGTTTAATAAAAAATGAAGTCCCATTGTGCAAGTCCCATTTTTCTGCCTTTGTAGATTTCCTGTGTGGGAAATCTGCCCCAGTTATACATTTATCATGGAGAGGGTGATTTGCCTGTAAGGGAAATAAGGCCAAGAAGTTCAATTTCAATTTCAATGTATTTTATTTCTATAGCGCCTTTCATACCACAGTATCTCTAAGCGCTTTCTTTATATATCGGTTAAAATAGAAACAAGTAAGTATACAATATCAAGAAGTAAAAATGAGAGGCTCCGGAGTGGCGCATCCAGTAAAGGCACTCCACGTGGAGTGCAGGATGCGCCCTATAGCCTGGAGGTCGTAGGTTTGAATCCAGGCTATGTCATTGCCGACCGTGACCGGGAGATCCTAGGAGGCGACACACAACTGGCCGAGCGCCGCCCGGGTAGGGAGGGCTTAGGTCGGCAGGGCAATCCACGGTTCACCGCACACCAGAGACCCCTGTGGCTGATAGGGCACCTGTGTGTCTGCAGTGGAGCCATTCAGATCTGTGTTGTCCTCTGGCACTATAGGTCTGGTGGCTTCGCTGTGGATCCGCAGTGCAAAAAATGACAGATTGGCAGGAACACGTTTCAGAGGATGCGTGTTTCAGCCTCCGTTTCCGAAGTCGGGGTTGCAGCGGTGAACCGGGATAAAAAATAATAATTGAGCATTCCAAATTGGGGAGAAAACCGGGTAAAACCATTGACGACTTACTAAATAAAATAAAAAGTAACAATGAAGGGCTCCCCGAAAGTGGCGCATCAAGTAAAGGCAGGATGCACCCTATAGCTTGGAGATTGCCGGTTCAAATCCAAGCTATGCCACTGCTGACCATGGACGGGAGTTCCCAGGGGGTGGGACACAATTGGCCTGGGTAGGGTAGGGGTTAGGTTTGCTGGGGAGTCCTTGGCTCACCACACAACAGTGACCCCTGTATGCAATTCAGAACTGTGTGGTCCTCCGACACTGTAAGTTCTGGATATGGCTGCATGGCAGGCTTGCAGAGTGAAAAAAACCCAAAAAACTAAAAATTACAAAGTAACAATAAATAATAGTTTACAATACTCACACTAATAATAATCAAAATATAACAATTGAAGAAAACAGTAAATTAATAAGAATGATAAAACACAAAATTACAAAAATAAATAGATGAAAACAATTATATTTAAAAAGGCGAGACTATAAAAGTAAATCTTTAATCTTGACTTAAAAATATTGACGGAAGCACCATCTAAAACAGTTGATTTCAGAACTCTATGGGCACACTAAATATATCAAGGGAATATACCTTTTAGTGCAATTAATTTAATCCTGTGTCTGGTAGACATTACATTTCTTTTTTCTTTTTTCATCATGATGTCAAATACAGGTCCGAAAACATGTTGCTAAGGGTCAGTCCCTAATTGACCCCTGTGGAAGGAAGTGTCTTCAATTTGGTTTGCTAATTTGTCTCATAAAGGCAGTGTTTCCTTTGGTGTGGCAATCTGATATCCTGCTCTATGGCAGCTTCTTCACCAGCCTGCTCAGAAATCACACACGCTCACCTCTGTGGAAGTGACTAAGAGTACCGTTTATAAAAACTAAAATCGTCATCATCATCATACTAATAATACTACTAATAATAATAAGTACAATGTTACATTATGTGTCACTAAATAGTACACTGTGATTACACAATATGTCTGTGTGGTTATGTAGTACAAAGTACACAGCATAATCACACAAATTAAACTTATATTATCCATTCACATCACTGAAACCCCACTCACAGCAGCCTGATTGACTCGAACTGAGTCACTGTGGAAAGGGTACTTCCTGATCAGAAAAAAAAGATATACTATAGTTAAATAAAATTAATTTGCATGTAGATTTAAAATAAAAATAAACCTGCCTAAGATCTAGCCCAGAAAAATACTCTGTATTCGGGTACCGGTAAAACGTGTCCTCTCAGTACACAGGGAAGTTAAAGGTCTCTACAAAATGTCTTGTGTATTATTTTCTGGGCTGTACATATGCAAAACACTACCCACGACAGGCTCTTTTGTTCAAAGCCTCTTGAAATTTTAATCAGGGAGTAATTTATGAATAATAAAGTTGCTAAGAGGCAGGGACGTGGGCATCCAAACCCATGACGGCACTTCTTACATCGGATCCTCGAAGCCACTGTCTGTTCAGATTTAAAACCAATAAGCCTGATTTCTTTATGCGTCATGCTAGGGTTCTATTTGGCCTAATCTGAATGCCATTAAAGCTGGTAGGATGCAAAAGGACCAGCTCTCCGTTTGAATAAAACCTACAGTCCCTCATGGAGAGATGCACAGCAGCAATCCTTTTAATAATTCAGCTGCTTCTTTGAACGAAAGTATAAGGATGTTAATAAAACACACGCCGCTATCTTATTTAAAAATGCATAATGGATCACTTAAACTGGGTACTTATCAAATAAATGAAAAGGGTGCGGGCTCTGATTCAGTCAAAATGAATAAGTGGTGCTCATGCGGTCTGTATCCAGCACTATTCTGGAGAACTTGACAAAGCTGCAGAGACACTCAGAGGCTATAAGTCTGTACTGCAGTGCAGCCTCTTGGCACATGTGCTTTAGAGCAATATTGAAAACTATATTGGTACTTGAACCCATTCATCTGAAAGCCAATGGGAATGGAGATGTTCTGGTATGGGTAGCACTAGTACAGGCAGTCACAGTGATCCGACTATCCTGGTAGGAATTAATTATTTACTTTAAATATTTTTTTTATTTACGATTTGTGTAAATCGGGTTAGTTTTTGAAGCCCTGGGAAGTACATTTTAAATCTGACTTGTTCTAAAACTGTTCCTCAGAAGTAACAGTAAAAAAAAAAAGAAAAACACATAAAACTATGCTAGTTGGCAGCTCCTTCTCATCTGACAAACCTCCACATGTTCGCCTCGCAGTTCTGCTGTTTCTGAAGTTTCACAAGCAGAAACGGCATTGTTTTTTTTATAATGTGGGTTAAGTCTTGATAAGCAGGGAGCTCCAGAGCTCCTTCGAGCCATTGTGCAACCCTCTGACATCAGCAAAGGTTTCAGATTTACACTTGCAACCCAGAATAGCATTTCCCTCTGTGCCCATTAGTCCAGTGTTGCTGTTCCCTGGCCTGCCTGATGCCTTGTTGCATGTGTTGAGCTCCCAGACCGGGCTTTCTTTAACCAGCTCTGCTGGCACACAGACCTCCATTTCCAGACCTCCCTTCAGCATCTAAATCACTTTGAGAAATGCATTTGCTTCCCTCGTGGGCCCGATAAGCTGGGCTTGGTGTGGATATGTAACATGATATTTAGCCATGTCTGTTGTTTTCCATGTAGTGTACCTTGTGTGGAGTGTTTGCTGGCAATTCTTCATTTGAGACTGTTTTAGCTGGATAATGACTCCCCCCTTCTCTTTTCAAAATGAGGTCCCAGTGCAAGCTGAAGTAAGTTAGAACATAAAGCGATAAAATAATTAAAAACACAAATTCAAAGTCATCACAAGTGCATAGCAAATTAGGTAGGAATGTGATTATTGTAGTTGAAGTGTTCACTGTAGATCATCAGTTTATATAGGGACAGTGTATATAAGATGTTTGTCCTGTGTAACGTAAGAGACCCAGAAACGTGTGAAACATGAATATAAGACACACATAACTGCACTGTTATGTCTACATACTTGCAAAGGCTGCTATTCATGAAGTTCACCGAAGTGTTCAGGATGGTCCACAATGGCATTAAAATGATGCTACAAGCTGTTCATAAAAGGATCCTGAAGACGGTTGTATTGTTAAGACCACTCTGTCATCTGGTATATTATAATTTCTCATTATAACACGAATTTCGGTTTTAAACAGCCCTTTTCCGCTACTGTTCCTGATAGACTTCATGCGTCTTAGAAACCAAAGTCCCCGGGGAGCTCTGCGAGCTTCACTTCCAATTAGTGAGCTTGTCTTTAAAGAAACAGTGTTCTTCTAATAACCAGACAGCACACATCTGGACTGTCACTGCAGGGACTGGCTCTTTGTGCTGTTCGCAAAGTGCCCTGGTCATGGATCCCAATCACTGGAGGCAGGTGCTGCTCCAGCCTCGCTCTGCAGTGTTAACTTTAATATCGCAAGGAGAGGAGAATGACTTATTCATCACCAAGTTATTGGAAAAGCAGCCTCCTCACTTGGCAGTGGCCCAGCTCATCCTCTCTCCTAATGGTACTTGCTAGTTTAAGGTGCTTCATCCACATAGAGGGAAAAAAGGCAGAAAATTAAAATCAATAACTTCATTACATTCTGAGCGTGTTAGCGTACACCTGAGCTTTTCATTTTTTTAAACCAGAATAGACTTTACAAAGACCTAGTGTCATATTTATTAATGCTCAGTCTCTTGTCTGGGAAAACACAGATATTGCTTGAGGAAAAAGGCAATATATATATATATATATATATATATATATATATATATATATATATATATATATATATATATATAATAAAGTGGAGATCTATAACATGGCCACTGCTTTTGTAGCAGGTGTTAAACCTGGGAGAAGCTTTGCTTGTGAAATATTGCACAGGCCTACATACAGCATTTAGCAACTATGCATAATCTGAAGGAAAAGAGGCTCCTAATTTGTGGCAGTGGAGAGTCAAAAGCGTACAGTATTTCCAATAAAGCTGATTCTGCTGTACTATACACCAAAATCCCTGTGCAGCAAACCCCACGCATTTGCTGATTCCTAACTACAGAACAAATCGGCTTTCAACTTCACACTAATAATGCTACAGATGTAACTGCTGTATTATAAGGATTTTAGAGCTGTGGAAATCGATAGCACTTGCGCCGCTCCACAAACATCTTATTTTAAAATAGTTTTCTTAAACCAACTATGGAAATACTGGCCAATGATTTAGCTACAACACAATGGGAATATTTTATTGCCAGATACCAGATAACTGTAGTATGTTTGGGGGGGGGGGGGGGTCCCTCACTCTTCTCACTCTTTACAGACGATTCATTACATTAAACACACAATGAAGCTGATTGTGTCTTTGGAATATTTAAATGCAAGTCTAACGGATGATCTTTTTTTGGCATATGCATGTATTTCTATGGCCATTTTTACCTATATGAAAAATATAGTGGATTAAATATTCATCACTGAAATACTGTTTATCCAGATGTATATTTTATACCTGATTTTGAATATATTTTGATTTGATAGAATGGATATGTGTGAAAAAAAAAAAAAAAAATGTAATTACAACAAAAGTTACACAAATACATTCTTAAACAAAGCTACAAATATAGCGCTTGGAAATCAGGTGTGAAGCCGGCCCCTCTGTCGTGAAGCTCACAGACAGGTCTGCTGTGTCTGCCTGGCTTTGCCTTCTATGAAACAGACTGCACGAGGAAAGAAGGGAAGGAGCCATGGCAGAAATAATTATAGAGCTCAAAGTTAGCTCAGGGAGGCTGCAGGCTAAGATCAACTCTACTGATTCCATCTGCAGTCTTTTATTTCTCTAACCTTAAACATTCCTCTATTATAAGTCACCATGTCAGATTCTCCCCTAAGCCCTGACGGCTGCTGCGTGTATTAGCACTCTGTGTATCAGTTGTTAGAGCTCTTAGGGTCAGTGTTTTTCCAGCCTGAGTTATGCCGTACGGGCTTAAAGGATGCTATACGGGCCTGCTCCAAGGGCTTGTGTCCCCTAGCCGCGCCTGTGTTTGCAGTCCTGGTTGTTTTCTGTAAGCATGTCATAATTTAAAGTATAGCAAAAGACTAACTGAACGCACAGAAAAAGAACAAGTGAAGTAATCCGCGATGAGCCTTGCAGAATCCATCCCCTCAGATCACCAAAAAAAATAAATAAATAAAGAAATGTAAGCATGCCATAACTTAAAGTATACCGTACCAAGTGCCCTTCAAAACGCCACTGTCAATCGAGACCCATCCTTATAGAAACGGAATTCTGCAGTTAAAAAAACAAAGCTAGAAGAATGAATGAAAGAAAGAAAGCAGAGCAAGCCCCGGGTGATCAGAGACCTCTCAGTAACCTGCTCAAACAGAACAGGCCTGCAGTGTCAGCAAGAGAACAGTTTACTGCACCCCTTCAAGAGCACAACCAGACTCACACGCTTCTCCACGAGCAAGGGAAAGCAGCTCTGAACCTGTCCCTTTGAACTAATCAAAAAGGAAAAGAAACAAAACAGGAGCGCAAAAATCAGAGATATCCAGAGGTTTTATTTTCCTGTATGTATTTATTTATTAAAAGGTAAGGGATTCTGTGTGTGTGCTTTAAAGCAGATTCTGGATGCAATTCTGATGAACCCATACTGTCTGGGCTGGGAGATAATCCTTTGCTGACCTTTCTCCTCCCGCCCCCCTTCTTAAATAAAGTTCGTTGACAGATGCATTGTGGTCCATGAAATATTTAACAAAGCAATAATGACTCCCTGGACAGCGCTGGAGAAATCCTACTGCTCCACTGCGAGAGGATTGCAACGAACAAACAGAAAGCAAACTAAAGAAGGATGGAGAGAGGTCCCTCGTCAGCCCTTCCTGTTTGTCATGATGCCAAACACAAAATGTCACTTGGACCTATAAGGAATATTGTCCAACATCCTCCATTATATATTGTTGAAGAGTTTAGCCTGGCAGCATCATTTGGAATAAGAAGTCTTTTATTTCTCAGGCACTAAAACAAAAATGAACAAGGCACGCTTCTGTGTGTGGTGTGTAATACAATCATGCTTTGGGCTTCACAACAACAGCAAACTGATAAATTGATGAAAGTGAGCCCGTGGCTGTACCTTTTCTGTTGACTTTACTCCGAGGCACACTGTGGTCAGTTTGATCTAATGGGGTAATCACTGTTTAGGGTGAATCAGTAGAAGCAGGGCTTTCAGCAGCACTAATATTTTTGATAGCGCTACAAAATATTGATACGACTGCTGAAAGGGAAACGCTCGCTAATTTCAGGTGTCTGTGCACACTGTGCTTTGTATTTAATTTAACTTTAGTTAGCTTATTCAGTATTCCTTAGGGATTTACCAGAAACCTGAATGTTACACTCCACTTTTAAGGTGTGCTTTGTCACTTTTGATTGAAATGCTTTTTTTTTGGTATCTCTTACCTGTACAGTAACATCACTGTCAGAGAAAACAGCAAACAAACAAAAAAAAAAGGACAAAAATAAAACAACTGATGACTGGTGGAATAATTTTCTAACTTCTACATTAGGTTAATAACCCTTATAGTCATCGCCTCTCATCCACCCTCAAATATGTTTGAAGTGAATCTGTGATCAGTGGCATCTCCTGTAGTACGGGTGTTGTGCATTAATAAGGACACCTCTTGTGGGCTCTGATGTCGGCCACGACACATTGTGATTGGATTAAAGATTTCACTGACACTGGTAGCATTCACATGGGTGCTCCTGTTAGTGTGTGGATTTAAAAGGCAATGCTGGAATATCAATATTTCTGCGTTATTTATTACTAAATAAAGATGGATGGTCGGGGAAGGGATTGATTTTCAATATTCATTCATTGAGGGGGCAGGAAAACGGGGTTGACAACCCACAGTAAAAGCTATTTTAAATACAGAAATACAAAAAACATTTTATTTTATTCAAAAACATATGCATATATTTATATACGTATATATAAATGAAACTCTGTGAAACGACCCAGTACAGTGCTTCCCCATTACGAGATGCAACAACCACTCCCATGCAGTCTTGTATAAACACATTTCAGATCTATCCAATAGCTGAGAGGTGTGAAGAGACCAGCTGTCCATTACACAACCAGGCTGTGGATCATCTTAGAAAACCCAATTTCCCCCCACTTGCTCTGAATCCAGAATCAGAACGCATGTGGGTGTCCTTGGAGTTCTGAAGGGGTATCAGCCCATGTCATGTTAAAGAATAGTTTTGATATACTGTATTTACAGAGAGTAGTGTCTTCGGCAGTATCAGCTCTGTTAGGTTTTCTCCACTATAACAAAAGCATCTGTTTACATTTTTGCTTTGCTTCTCCGAGGCTGTCAAGGTTTCGTGGGCCACTGATCTCCCAAAGCCTATCCAGGCAGATGCTTTCCTCAGTCCGTCCATGACTAAGCAGTCTGAGCAAGAAATGTGCCTTTTTGTCTTAATAAAGAACAAAAGCAGCTTGACTCTATACCCGGCAACCCCCTTAGTGTGTGCTGTGATATATCTGTGTGGGCAAAATGAATATGAGGCACAATGATAAATCAGATGAAATCATTCTGTTTTTACTCAGCTCATCCGCAGTAATGTGGTTTAAATCTTCCGTGCTTTTCAGCTGATCCCCATCATCATCCATATGTATAATGTTTATTATTCTAAAGGGCACATATAATATGACACTTGACTGATCATCCTCAATAAGGACCATCCTGCATTTGGCATAAATGGGAGAGAAGGCACAGTGTGTGTGTCTGTGTGTGTGTCTGTGTCTGTGTGTGCTGTTGTCCCTCTTCTAAGCCCTCTCAAACTAAGAGGCAATTAAGTTAACCCGAGCACAGCCCGTTGTTAGCCAAAGCCAGGTGAGAAGTAGGTTTAATTGTTTTTTTCTGTCCCCAGCCAACCAGAAAAAAATGAGTTCCGTTTGCACAGTGAGGATGCGGAAAGCTGCTGCACTGTGTACACAGAAAAGGCTTGCAAAAAAGGTTAGCCTGACCCTTATAGCATTTCCTAAATTAAAATCATCTTGCACTTTCAGAGGCAAACACTTTCATCTTGTTATTAACCAAATATAGGGACCTTGACCGAGCTCAGAAATTCAAATATTTAAACAACACCACAAAAATATATAGAGTTCCAGCGGCCCTGGCTGCTAGATGTAATTTGACATCTAAATTATTACGAGGCCAACGCCGAAAGCTATTCAAAGGCTTATTTGAAGATATGTCAATCAAGGGATCTCACTTCTGCTGCCGAGCGCATGCCAGCAATCTCAGTGATGCAGATAACCTTCAGAGGGCCAGAGATAAGGTGAACACGACCCCTCATGAATATATCACGTCCTTGTTGTGAAAGCCAGCTATCCAGATATCTTAATGCAGCCTTAATGGTGCTTTTATCCGCGAGATGTTCAAAACATGTATTGAGCATGATTACCATAAACAAGGAACAAGGTGTGGAGGCTTGTCCTTGCTAATTCCATGTGGCTGATAAAAGATTTCATGGGCCGCCACTAAATGGAAATGCCAGCCCTGTCTTCCTCCACGATGAGGAATTAAAGTTGGTTTCCCGTGTTTGCTCGTTTTGAAAGAAGCGGTCTCTTCCCGGCGATATTAAACAGGCCTTTCATCTTTAGATGACATGCAGATGACTCAATTATATCTGGCTGCCCATGTGGCTTGGTTCTAACATAAGGAACGCACAGCTCTGTCACCCCGTTTATTACAGTCACCTTATGAGACAATAGAATTATGCAAATTTGGGTTGCTGAGGTTGGGCAGTGCCAGGACTGAAATCCGTAAGTATCTTGTTCTTTTAATCTGACTGGACAGCATCTAGACAGGCATTCCAAGTGGAGGTATGCTCTGCCAAGCCGGGCCGGAGGAGGAAAGCTGTAGCGCCAAGCTTGTTCTTTAGGAAGCAGTGAACAGTGCTCTTGCTTAAAACATGCCTGCTTTTCAGACTTGCAGACACAGTTCGCAGCTGCTAAGTGATGTTCTTCATCAGCGTCGTGCTGTACAGTAAGCAAGTTAACAGTGAACCTTTTTATCAATAAGGACATCAGCTGCTTGACATTATCAATAAAACAATGCTTCTCAACTGTTTGTTTTTAGAGGCTTTGAAATAATCAATACCGGGAGGCTGCCAGTAACTGTCACAGATGGTCAACCAATTGCTTCTTTCGAGAAACCAGATTGCAGAGATGAGTATCTGTCTCAACTTGTAACAGGATACAGACCTGCAAACTATATATCCTAAAAGTGACAAGAGGTCAGCTGTGGGTGGCTGGAGTGGACATAAGCTTGCCAGTATTAACCCTCAGGTGAAAGGTTTTTAGCAGGACCTTATCACGTTCCTTACATCTGCATTTCGATTCGGGCAGAGTGGGAAAGATATGCAGACAATCTGTTGCATACCAAAGGACCATCAACCACGTTTATATATATATATATATATATATATATATATATATATATATATATATATATATATATATATATATATTTGTTTTGCCATCCGAAACAAATTGCTTGTTGTTTTTTCAGATAACGTGATACGGATCTAGAACACAGGAAATTCTAGTCACACTTGTTGTTTGCATTGATTAATTCTAATTAGCAAAAGACTGCTGTAGGACAATTAGTGGTTCTCTATTGTCTAAAGGCAACTGACCCTTAACCTGTCTGGTGGGCAAGTGAAGATTTTTCTGGTAGCATTCCACCTAACACTGGACCTGAAGCCAGCGCACTCCGTTCATCTTGTTGAGGACCTCCGCAGGGACAGCTTTGGCAGTGGTTGTTCATTGTTGCTGGCCGTGCTTGAATTTGGCTCTAGCTTGCAGCACACTTGGGTCTCTATCATACCCTCCTGTAATTATAGTCATTTTTTTTTTCATTATTATTTATTTATTTTAAAATGCAAGGATCGGTAACCATGAATTGCTTTTGGCGTAATCTTAAAAAAAAAGAAAATGCCTTTAGCAGCGCCATACCGCCATTACCATTTTGTTTTTCTTTCTTATACCAATCAACCACTAACTTAACATAGAATTGTGACTCCAGGTAAGAATGTAGTGTTTGGGTTGGCCTCACACTGCATAGCCCTTTCAGAGCTGATGGGTATCATCTAAAACCACGCTGATCAGTGTCTTCAGCAATCCATTCCGGCTGACTGACACACACGCAGCAGGAAGCCGTTTCAGTGCCACTCTTCAAAGCCTGATGAAAACAAAATGCACGCAAAGTCAAGAACTTATTTTCTATTTTAAATCGCAGATACTTAATATTAACAAGAAATTTATGCCATGGCTCAGAATGGGGGTACTCATGCACTTACTCAGAATGGGGGTACAACATGCCACAACATGCATTAGAGTCTCAAAAAAAGGAAATTGAGGTAAGCTGTTCCATCATCAGTTCATGATCCATTCCACCCTTATTCATATGAACTGCCACTCGGCATTAAACAGTGCTGAGTTTGTTCTGTGGTGTTGCCAGGCATGCTTACCCTGCGAGGTTCAGAATGTCCTCAAGGTGAGATAATGTGTCTTGCAGGTCAAATGGCAGTGGCATAGAAGCATTGTGATCACTCCAGTAAGGGCGGCATATAGGTTCTTCATCAGCTGGTAATGTTTTGGCAAGTCTGGACTGGCACCTAAAAACAAAAAAGAAAAAAAAAAGAAAACGTATTTGAGTTGAGTGGCGGAGAAATTGTGAAGAAGTAAAACTTGCAGATCACTGCTGAGCGTGGTTAGAATGTTGCTACTCCATGTCTGTTACAGTACACCAGTACACACACACACACATTCATTTTGATATGGGGGGGGGGGGGGTAGGTTGAGATTGGCAACTTCAGAAAAGGGCTCTACAATGCTTCATCTAGAACTCTTAGTATCAGAAGCTGTCCCCTGTCTGTAATGCAATGCCTCTGATTGCCCTTGTAATTCTGCAGTACACACAGAATTGGGAGCATGACCTGGGCCAGTATTCCATAATGTTGCAAGTTCCAGGGCTATGAAACACTGGAGTCACATCAGCAGTGTCAATCCAGCTGCAGACCATTATAAACACACTCTTCATCGCTGGCTTCCAGTTCAGCCTCCTGAGCAAGCCTGAGGGCTCCAGAGTCTGGGACCACGAAGTTCCTCCTCCATGGATCTGTACGGTACTCTAGGTGGGTGGTCCCTGTGGGAACACAGCCACGGGACAGCTAGCTGTTCCTACAATTTGTGGTTATACATTTAGTTTAAGCCACTTAATACCTGAGGAGAAGTGCTACACTTCAGAATCATTTGCCCTCAATCGGTTGTACGTTAGACTTGGAGGACAGTATTAACATATAACATTCCAATATATCTTGAGCGCTTCACATCAGCACCTGATAACAGCATCTGTTAACATGCACTAAGTACTATTATGTAGCACATCACTTCATAAATAATAAGATTAGCCGACCTCAGGGCTCTGAGACGAGTAATGTGTTTAAATGTTCTCATTATTTATTTAGTACAAGAATTAAAGGAATAGAAGCAAGCGGGGACAATCCGCTTAGCATAAATATTCAACTGACTGTAATAAGTGCCCAAATTAACACAATAACACAGCTTCTCTTTTTTTTTTAAAAAGGTCAGATTATGGTTATTTTGCCACATGGATGAGATTGTGCATCAGGGTAATTAGGAAATTGATGTCTGCAGCCTGAATCTGCATAAGCATTTATGCCTTCAGAAAAGGGTTTTCTTATTCTGTTTCTGCGTGTCGTTTTGGTACTGGTTTTCAATCTGCTGTGCTGTGCTGCACTGCACATCTAATTGCTCTTGAAATCAGTATTTATTAGGGTGTCTATGATGCAAAAGAAGGCAAAGTGACTGGTCACATCGTAATAGCCGTTTGAGACCTAGATCTAGTGGCTCCCAACATGGGAAGGTTTCGCTAAAATAAAGGAAAACCATCTGTGATCATATAAGAGTGCAGTACAAAAATCCCTGTCTTCAATGATCACTGATACTGTGTTTTACTGAATACCACTGAGACCACAATGAATGCTATGCTAATGTGAAAGGTATTTAAGACACCCCCCTTTTCCCCAAGGTCAACTCTACACTTACCATAACTTGAACTGATCTGCAAGCACTGCTCATGATGCTAAAATTAACCACTTTAGCTAAAGTGAGTGTTAATTATGGACATGCAACCAGTCAATAAAAGGTTAATGCACAAGTCAAAGGATAAATTCCTTTAAGCATTGCCTCACCCCTCAGACTACATGACTAACATTGTGCTTGGCGGTTTTTTTAATCAATACATTTTACAGTAATGCGCTGGCCATCGATTCCACCAGAGATGTAGCTCTATTTCGTCTGCCTGCTCCAAAAACATCTTCTGTTGTAAGTAAATAAAATGATGAATCTCTCTTTCGCTCGGCTTCGCAGATACACTGTAATGAATGCGCTGTTTAAGATCAGCATCTGGAGCTGCTATTCGTTAAGTGCGCAATTATCTATCACAGCCAGACAGAGCTGCATATTAAACAAATCTTACTTTTAACAGGAAGGAAAACTACATGAATGCAACAGACTCCGGTAATTACACTAATAAAATGCAGAATACCAATAAGAACTAGATCAGCTGGTTCCCAAACAACTATTAATGTAAATGTCATAGTGGAAACCTCTCCATGGTCAGGGATGACTGGAACCTTTTAATATGTTCTTTCAGATTAGGTTTACTAATGATTAAGAGCTAGCTTTAAAATGCATACACTTCATAAGTCTTGAATGATGTAGACGACACCGTAAAACTGCGATCCAACATACTCCCTTGTATCGATTGCACACCTGTGGCACAAGGTCAATGTATACTTGCTGAAAAAAAATTGCGAATAAAGAATTGGAACCAACAGCTTTGAGAATTTAGTCCAATGTGTTTTGTTCAATTGATCAAAATAGAATGTAATTACAGTCGCCGTTTACATATCAAGACCAACCAGTCGTTTTACTGTAAGAGAATCACACACACACACAGACTGCTTGAGATGTTGGATTTCTCAAAGTCCCCTTCTTCTTTCAATGATTTAAAAGGCATCTGTTTCTAAATCAGTTTCAATTAAATTAATAGACCCTAATTACTTACCGGGTAATTAAAAAACAAAAACAAAAACAAAAAAAAGTATTCTTAATTACCCTGAGCATTCAGTAATGAGGGTATACACACTGCTTCACCTCCTAGTCACTGATTGAAGGTGGGGACTTCATTTGTGGTGGTGGTGGCGTGCAAAATCTCCTGTAAATGTGACATTGCTTCCTGACCTATAACAGATCCTGCGGGTGGCATGTATAACTGCCTGCTTCTGCAGGTAAAAACAGGAGTGTGCCTAGAGGGGAGGGTGATGTCCCGGCAGTGGGGTGTGTAAACACATTTTCTGATGGAGTACGTAGAAAGCTTAATGATGGATCAGCAGTCTTGTGTATTAGTACTGGGGTTCCCATTTTTATATCATGTGCACCATGACAAACTAGCAGCTGATGGTTGTCATTTCCTGCAAGGAAAATTAGACTTTTTTGTGGGTTTTTTTCTTTTTCTCTCCTAGCAAATCTAATGCAAAATAATTATCCGTGTTTAGTGTTGAACTCGCTATTTACAAATTCAAATGTTGTGAGGTCTTTATAGTTCTCTGTGAGCTCATTAAACCACATAAAACAATTGTTTGCGTTAAGAGCTCCAAAGACTATTAATTGTAATACATGCTGGAAATGTGGGATAGAGTCCGTGCTTATAGCACTGCAACTATGCTGGTCATCACCGGGAGCCTGTGTAAGACTCACTGCAAAGCTATGAGCCGGACTCCTGCAATATAAAAGAAACCGTGTGTTCAGGGCATAACGTATTCCGTGTGGAAATCTGGGCTCCATAGCTGGCCTCACAGATGTGGAGTAGAACTCACAGCTGCGTTGAAGGTAAACGCTAAACAGAGTATGTTATTCAAACAATAAAAAACAATTACAGTCTAGACAAAGAGGGAGGCAATGTGATTTGGCCGTTAACATGCTGGGACCAGGTGGGGGTCCATTAGGCATTTAACAACTTAACAAATTACAAAAACACCTAGGTATGCCCCCTTTCCCCTCAGGCTACCATACTTGCATAGTATCTGCCAGTTTCTACGTAGAAATAAATTTATGACCAGCAATTTCTGTTTCAGGCCAGCAGGTAAGATAAAATTTTTTTTTATACCTAGTCCTATTTGTCCGGCTGTCAGAGCTGTAAGTACCGTGATGAATGGGCTGTCATGACAGCAATACAGTTACTACCAGCTGACCTCTGACCTCGGTCACATGATAAGGTCACCAGAGACATACAATTCCCACCTGTCTGCAGGTAACAATATAGGGGTCAAACAGGGTTGGCTAATTATATGTATCAGCCTCGGATTGCCTAGTTACAAGGTATATGTTTAGCTTTAGGGGATGTCGTGTTGAATTCCAAAGCTTTATCATACTAAGCTGTGGGACAAGAGTAGAAAACTGCTGAACAAAAGATATAGTGTTTCAGAGAGGTATTTGTTAACCTGCCCAATAGCTGAGTAAAAAAAGAGGATATTGTTCCTATAAAATAACAATGAAAACAAACACACTGGAGTTAAATTCCTTCAAGTTAAAACATCATGGGAAAGGCCTAGTATCCGAACGCCGCCCACGGTTTTTACACAGTGCATGCTTTACGACAAGCCAGCCAAACTAGAACCGAGTCACAGAACTGCTTCTGAAACTTCTTTTTAGCAATTAGAAGTGACGACCTAGAGCACAAAATATGGCAAATACTTATATGTTACTTTGCTACATTGTGGAATGCCCCCAATATCTCCAGGCGAAGTGGTCAACACACCCAAACTGCCCTGGAGGACCCTGTCAGATAAGACCCATACAAATCTGTTCTTTATGAGATGAGCAGCTATGAAGCTTTAATAGCCCAGGTTCTGCTGCATATCACTTTAAAAAAAAGAATTAATGACCTAATTTGGACTCCCTCGCTCCATGTGAACGCTCTTGGTTAACCACCCCTTTTAGAGACAGAATTCAGCCTTGCCTTTAAGAAAAGTCTGACGTACCAGCACAGGAGCAAGTAGAGTCCATGTCATCGCAGTTAAAAGGGAAACAATACAGGTCGTGCATTCAAAGTCCAAGCAATGTGTGTGTGTAATGAACATGCTAGCCGCTGGGTAGGTCACAGGGTTCCCATTGAATGGTCCCACAGTCTCTATTTTGTACTGCATACCGGACATGGTTTGCCCAAGGACTCTTGGGTACATGAAGATAAAGGATCTCCCTTGCCCACTGTAGCCAGACTCAGATACAATCCTGAGGGGCTCCATTCTGACAATGCCTGCTATGAGCTATGAGCCAGGCTCAGCAGAGAGAGTAGTTATGTGAAGTGGTGATGGGTGCAGCCACCCCCAGTGAGGTCTCCTGCTCTCTGGAGACCTGTGTGCTGGTTCAGCCTGCATTGAGAGTGATTTACAGAGAGTGAGGTGAGGGAAGTCATTGGGAAAGCGTGCACATTGATTTCAGGAAGGGGCTCGGAGCAGTGAAAACAGCCCTGGTTGGGCTGTACGAAGGACTAAATAAAAGCACAAAAGCTGGGTTTCCATTGCTCTATGACATCTAGATTCAGATATGCAAAACTTTACTTGCCTACATTTGAGTACTAATGGGGCAAAAGTTTTTTCGCTTGAATGACGCCCTTGTTTCATGCAGATGTGTATCCTGGACTTCCATTAAGGTTGTCTTGTTTTTTCAAGACTAGTGTTTTAGAATGTGCCAATATCCACAGAGGTCACTGTAAACTGTAGGAAAAGCGCAAGCCATTCATAATGCCACTTACTAAAAGCCTTGGGGAGGGTGAGCAGTGTTGCAGGTCACCTCTACTCTCACACATAGAACGTCAGTGTGTAAAATGCAGCACAAAGCATGCCTGGAAAATATATGAAACTACTTGACCGGACCATCAGACCTTTCACCTCTGTGAAGGAAGCAGGCAGTGTACAAAATATGTATCCTGTTATTGCACTCATAATGCGCTGCAGTCTTTAAATTCATTGCCAGGTGTAAGTAATATTAAAACTGTTTGACTTGTGATTATTTTCACAGCAACAAGGAAAACCACTGGATGGATGTGATGTATTTCTATACCTGCACATACGGGTAACTTTACCTTAATGCAGTCTGTGAAAACTAATTTTATTTCCACCGGAAAAAAAGCATTTATTGGCTAACCTCAGCCACACGAAACAAAGCTTCACAAAGCACTGGAATCAGCAACCACTTTTTCCAATTAAAAGACACAAATAGTAGAATGGGGGTGATTACACACAGACAGCACAGAGAAACTGCAATTCACTGTTAAAACGCAGACTGAAATATGAACTAAGGTTAACAACTGCTTTTTTTTTTTTTAAATAATGTGATGATCTCGTTTATGAGGGTTCGTGAAATCATTGTGACTAGAAGCTGACCTACAGAATTCTATTATCTGGGAGCTACAATCGGGCCAATATATACGTGCTTTCTGTAAAGGGGGTGTGCTCTGTTATGTTCTTGGATGCCGATACTTCCTTGGGTTTAACACACAGACTTTAAACGATTAGAAATAATAATAATAATAATAATAATAATAATTAGGTTGCTACTGTAATTATCTCACATTTAAACACTGTGAACATTTAACAGTTTGTGTGACAAAGCAAGAACAGCAGGCCCCTGAGGGTGGAAGGAGGTGCTTGGAGTGTACTGTGTGTCTGCCCCTGAGGGCGAGGGTGCGGGTTACACCTGAGACAGGCCAGTGGCTGGGGAGCTGGGTGACTCAGCTGATAGCAAAGAAACAAGATGTTTCACCAACAGGTTTAAATCCAGCCTGACGTGGCTGTTTCGGTAATGCTGCTTAACACCAGCCAACCACTGGTTTCAGCAATTGCTGGAGTCGATATGCTTTTTATTTCGAAAAAAAGTGCCCTGACGTGTATGCTCAGGGATGATCTAAACCCGTGTCCCAATGGTATAAGACACCTGGTTCATTGCTAACTGCTGAGTGAAACAGCAGGAAAGTATGGGCAGTTAATTAATGCTGGGACATGTTAATAATAAAAAAATATGAACTGTGGTTGTAATCCATGTATTATTTTCTCTTAGTTCAGGCATGTTTAAACTGTACTGTGTGCAGTACATGTTTATCATTTAGTCAGAGGGTTAGGTCTCTACTGCCAATGCACAGGGGTATGAGGACACCATACTGCGTGCACAACACCGGCAATATGTCCCCATCCAAGGATGCGAAAGCATCTTCACTTTAATTACATCTGACTAAAAATGTCCGCAGCAGAGCAAAGAGGAAGGCAACATGCAGTAAATATGATGAGACAGATAATCGTTAGGAATCTTGCCTTTATGAATATTTGATGAAGAAAGGTTAGATTTACTGCTGGTTATTGAGGTTATTACAAATGGGTTTGGACTCAGATGAGATGGCAGCCAGGATTAAAAAAAGATTTGTTCTGTCCTCGCCGCAATTAGTCTTTCTGCTATTATTCATGTAGCAGGTAAGAGTTTGTCATTGGGATTATGGTAACACAACCACTTCTGAATGGGGCCATTTTGTTTTACAGTCATTCTTTTCAGCTTTTATAATAGTCTTTTCAGTCCTCGTAATGGGAACACTAAAGCCCTGGCTCCACACTTCACCTCCTGTTAGACTGGAGGCATTGTGTTTTATTCCATTTCTGAATCAGCCCTTTGCACACAGAGACTCAGTGGCACAGGCACATGGAGTTCAGCTATCTAGTGCTTCGTGATTCTAATTGCAGATGGGAGGTTTTCTGCCTGTGGCAGCAAAATTATATCAGCTAATCTGTGGATTACAAAAAAAAGGTTTAGATTATCAAACAGGGGTATCAGATTCTACTCGACAGGGTCAGAAGTTGCCACAGCATAGCTACCTGATGGCAAAATACAAAAGCTAAATCTGCTGCTTAATTCAGTGCTCTATTTGACATTTCCTGCAATGACATGGATTTCATGACTTCAGTACTGTAGGTTGGAGCCCCCTCACTGCAGTATTCCCAGACACCCTGGTCCCTTTTACAGGCTGGTGGCTGTCCAAGAACTGTGAAGATATTTCACATCACAAACCGCACAGGTACTTGTTAACAAGTTTTTATTTATTTTTTTTTATTTAAAGGGGTGTGTAGACTTTTTTGTTTTGCTGTTCTGGCAACTTGGCATTTGCGGGAACACATCCAGCTATTCTACAGAACAAGCAAAACAACACCTCACCTGAGAAAACTAGGACACCTGACAGTTTCAGGGAGTCTTTCATTTGAATGCACCTTGTGGTTTTGAAATGTTCATCAATCAACCCTGATGGTAATGAGAAACATTTTTTTGGTAACTGCCTCCAGTATCTTCAAAGAGGCCGTCTTTCCCCCAGGGTTAACTGAAACTCTATATTGCATGCGATCTGTTGATGTGCATAGGTCAGTCTGATAGGTAGGAATTATTGCATGGAATTCATGAGGCAAACTAATAATAAAAACATTAACTTATAAGGAAAATACAGAACACCTCCAGTAACACATCGTGAGACTTTGAGGCACGAGCTTATAGATTTATGTATCCTACAACCCAAATGTCCCTAGATGATGAGAACTGGAAACAACCAAACTGATTCGGCTGTACGGCCATATTCGCTGTCTTAACATCAAGAATGGGTTGGATCGTCTGCATTGGGCTGGGGATAAATAAAATGACGTCACCCAGTAATTTCGAAATGCCTTTATGTGAAGGAACACCATACAATTCCTCAGCTTAGTTGTGTGCGTCTCCACAGGGTTCAGGCTGGCCAGTGATTACTCAGTGAATGTGAGCTGGCACACCAGGTGCAATCTGATCACAGGGGCAGGGCTGTGTGGAGGTGTCTGGCGAGACCTGCTGCCCTTGAAGTTCACACTGCCTCCACACTTACAGTCATGTGAAAAAAAGGGGAATTTAACACATCAGGAAACCTGCCAACTTATCAGATCAACTAATCAATACCACTGACTAAAAGCACCAGAGCTGGCAGGAAGGTAAGAGCTGCAGGGTCCTTTACAGACACATTACTTCTGGCCCACTGCTTCTGCTGCAGGGAGCCCATGGGGGAGCCTGGCTTTCCTCCCCATCACTTCCGCCTAGCTGCTTTCCAGCTGCCGACCCCCCCGACACACATGGCAAACCCCGACCCAGGCAAAGAAACACACACAAGCAGCACATCCATATCCTCTGAGGCATCTGAAAGAGTGATGCAGGTCATGAAGCGGTAGTTCAAACCTGTGTAAATCTCAGCCCAGCACTCACGTCGGGATACTCAGTGGGATACGAATGGCTTCTTCGTGTAGCTGGCTCGCTCGCGGAGGCTCCAGATACCTGCACGAAGAGCGTTTCATGCTGTCTGACGTTCACCTGACAGTCCTGAAAGACACGCTGACAAACTCTCAAGTCGCACAATTTAATGCTCTAAAAAGCAAACCCAAGTTTTTCTTGTTGTTTTCCTTGCTTTTTTTTGTGCTCCAATCGCAGTTAACTTTCCGAGAGTGGAAAGCAACACTACACGGGCCTCTCAAGAGGTCATGTTACAGTACGCTTGGGGATGTGCACAGACAGACAGAGAATTAAAGGTATGAAAATATAAAAGACAACCCAAGGCAAAGTGTGTTTTCTGTCTCTCTGGCATGCAGGTATTAAAGAGCCTACACCTTGTAGGGTGTAATGTATCGGTGGGATTTTTTCTATTGAAAACACAATTGCGTATTGTATGAAATGTGTTAGTAACATGGGGAAGATGATCCAAGCTATTGTTGTGATGTAATTTGAGATAAACATTTGATCTTTCATGTTTTTTCCCCATTCAGGCAGTCTGCAGACCTGTTTACACCTTGAATCAAAGCTATGACCTTTAACTGCAGTCTCCTTTTCCGCTTCCTACATTACATTAGGTTGTCTTAGAGAGTACAGAAGTCTGATATAATCACCTCATTACAAATTAGTACTCAATAAAGCCACAGAGATTGTTTCCATTAAGTTTTACTTTCAAATTAATCTTCTATATAGAAGTCAAATTCTTAAGTTTCACTACACTTAGTCAATAAGGAATAATAATGATGTTAATGAACTGGTAAAGCTCCAAGAGAACTGACCGCGTTGTTATACATATATGCATACATGCTACAGGCATCCGTTCTCACAGCGATAAACCGGATCTAGACTTTAGGCATACAGTCTATTGCATAGCTGAAGGGTGCCCTGTCA